>JAVQJF010113095.1:0-94954 GCA_036023855.1 Gadopsis marmoratus
CCATACTGCTTATCCCGAAGGGTCGCAGGGGGGGCTGGAGCCTATCCCAGCTAACATTTGGGCGAGAGGCAGGGAAACACCCTGGACTGGTCGCCCAGGGACACTTCGACATGCAGACAGCGGGAGCTGGGATCGAACCACCAACCCTGGGGTTAATGGACGACCGCACTACCCCCTCAGCCACAGCCGCCCCTCTTATGTTTTCCACTGGTCTATTTCAGATTTTGTGTCAAACTCAATTTTCTTGTTGTGTTACAAATTTGGGGTGTGGAATTTAAAATGTATTAATTTATCAGGGAGGGAGGGTCTACAGGTAATTTGAAGTGCAGGGTCCAGGCTTTTTGGAGCCTGAATCGTACTAGGGACTAATATTATTTGTATTATTTGTACCTGTAATCGTTGGGTATTGAATCCTTTTAATTGACTTCATTAACTTTAATTTGTATGGATGCTGGCAGGTGCGTCTGGCATCCTGCGATTGGACGTCAGATTTACAAATATGTGATAGAGCGGATTGACAATAAGAATTTAAACTGTCTTTAAAAAAATTAGTTTACAAGTGTGCAGATTTTTTGATTTCTTCAGAGTGTACATTGTACAAAATACCAATGAGTAAAACAACTATAATATATGGTATTTTATTTCAATTAAGAAATTGACAAGCACTCATCAATCAACATATTAAAACAGTTGTGCCGTCTTTGCAAACTCACATGACGGCTCTTTAAAATAAATACTTTTAAGAGGAAATAATACAGACAGAATATGTGAGGCTCAAACCACAAGTACAAACAAATTATCCAAATGTCCAAGAGACAAAAGGGTCTGAAAATTCCCAAAGTCAACCCCGACTCTCCAACAAAAAGTGTTTGTATAAAACAGCTAAGTATTTTTAAAAATACAGAATCTTACAAAAAAGTTTAATCTTCTCACTTCTTTAAATCACTGTAAAATATCAGCTGGTATTATGACAAGAAATCATGATCTTTTTTCCACGTATAGTAATAAAAACACAGAATGTGCTTCTGCGTTTTTACATTAGTATTCACATACATCATGAGTGTACTGTATCATTAAAGTCCTCCACCCCTCTGATGGAGCTGTGATGGAGACAGGTGTATCGCACAGGGCGACGTCTCTCCAAGCACTCTTCGTCGCCACATTGTGTCACGAGCTGAAGCGAGACACCGGTCACCATGGTAACGACAAAGGTGTAGTCAGTCCCGAGACACCCACACATTTGCAGAGACCAAGTCATTAACCATCTTCTTTCAGACGGTACACCATCCATGCCCAGGGTATGTAAAACAATACACTTCACAGCCAAGTGTTCATTGTTTTTCTAGGTTATATTACCAACAGCGTTCACATTTTCTCTATATAAAACAAAACAAAAATGTAAAAAAAAAAACTATTCTTTTTGACAATGTGTCAACTTTCAGATGGTCCAAAAAAAGAGAAAAAAATAGCCATCAACGGGAGAGGATTTCAAGAATACAGGTTACAGTACAAAAATGTGGTCCAGGTGGTAGCACATGAAGCATGCATGTGTTTATATTGCCCTGCTCACCCCTAAAACCCTCATGCGAAAACATACTGTATAAAAAGGCCACATGGCTTTTCCTTCACTAATAAATGTGCATGTACTCCGACAACTGGCCTCTTTGTCTGCTCTGCTCATCCGAAGACCGACGAAAGGTGCTTTCTTTCTCCTGTTGGTGGACTCCACAGTAGACACGAGGCCTCATAGGGTCACTATGAAGTGTGTGTTTGGTTCATCTGCACGCTCCTGAAACTATTTACGACTGGGTTGAACTACTGACAAACACAAGTCACAGACAGATCTGCAACTTTAATGTTGTCGTGGGGGGAAAACATGTCAACTTTATAAAAAGTAAAATAATAAAAAACAGCCTTGGTTGAGCTTGACAGTTGCACTTCTTCTTACTTTTAGTGTGGTTTTAAAACCATAAAGGTTGCAGGATCTTCTCAGTATTATGAAAGACATGTTTAATTTTAGTTAAAGGAATAGTTTGACATTTTGGGAAATAAGCTCATTTGCTTTTGAGAGTTAAGATGAGAAGACTGATACCACTCTTATATCCTTTTAGCTTAGCATGAAGACTAGAAACAGGAGGAAACAGCTAGCCTGGCTCTGTCCAACCATTTCTGTATGGATTAAGCAAACGAGATATACAATGGTTAATTTGTGAGCTTCGAGGTGCTGGTAGATGGATTTTCTTACCTTTGACCGAGTCATTCAAGCTCATTTAACCGCCTGCTAGCTGTAGCTTCATGTTAACCAGGCAGACACGAGAGTGTTATCAGTCTTCTCATCTAACAGTTGGTAAGAATGCGCATAGGCGTGTTTCCCAAAATATCAAACAATACCGTTAAATATGAAGCTACAGCCAGCAGCCAGTTAGCTTAGCTTAAAGCCTGGAAACAGAGGGAAACAGCTACTGATCTTCTCATTCAACTCAACCAAAATGTGAAACTATTCCTTTAAAACATGAAAATCACCAAGATGGAAGCTGGAGGGTTCTCACTTTTATTTATTTATTTAAACATTTATTTGTGTGTACACAAACCTCACTAGTAGTGTCTGTGTTTGTTAAGGGATCAGCGGGAGAATAATGTATGAGCATGTAAACAAAAGGCAGTTGGGCTTTGAGCTTCAGTCTGCTGAGCTTCCTCTTGTTTAGATCACCCCAACGGGACATCGATAACCAGCTTCCAACCTTCTCTGTACTCTAAGTGCAGAGGCTTAGTGAAGCCCTTCACCCCTATTTTTTATACCTTTTCCATAATCCTTAACATCTGTACTGCGGAAATAACAACAAAAATATAACTTAAGATAAACTCTCTAGGCACTGTTTGATTTCCAAGGCTTTTTGCTGTAGACTGTGATAAAAAGGTCAGCAGACAGATAAAACAATTAATAAAAGGAAACACCAGAGAGTGATGGTTCTGCAGACCAAACACTTTCTCCTCTGTCATATATCAAGGTCCTCCGAGTCAGCTCACACAGCCAACAGACTCGCTCCAAGCTCTGTGGTGGAGAGGCTGTAAGGGCAGAAAGTATATAAAGGGTAAGTATGGAGAGACTTCAAGGTTAAGTGTCAGTTCCAGTCTTTAACCTATCTTTCTCCTTCATGAAAAGAAAACAAAGGTCAGATCTTAAGCCATTATCTTCTGGGGAATCTCTATAGAAGCCTTGATGAAGATGCAGTTGTCTCGGATGTAGTTCCTCTTCTTAATTTCCTCATGAGAGATGAACTTGGGGTAGCCGAAGCCCAGGGTGCTCTCGTCCAGCGAGTTGCGGCTGCTGCTGGGCTTCTGGAAGTTCTTCCAGTTGGGGTCGGGGTTGAAGGTCTCGGTGATGTGCTGGGGTTTGGAAAGCGACGGGTCGCTCTGGTCCATAATGGAGAAAGTCACCTTGTAGGAGAAGGGCCACTCCAGCAGGCTGTCGTACTCCCCAGGCAACACGCGGATGTAGACGGAGAGGTGGGAGCCCTCGCCACTGCCGTTACCATTCAGAAAGGCGGACACCTGCAGCTTGTAGCCGTAGCGGTGAGTGTAGAAGGGCGGGCTGAAGAACTCGTGGTTGCTTCGGAGTTTGGCCTCCTGGAGTTTGCGGGTGTAGTCGCTGAGCTTCCAGATAAGAACGCCGTCGTGACTGACTGACAGCTCCTCCATCTCCCTCCGCAGCTCCAGGATTTCCTGCCGCTGACGCCCCACCAGGTTACACATCATAGTCAGGTGAGACTTAGTGGTGTCTTCTAGGTGACGACCAATAGCCAGTTTGGGGCACTGCCAGAGAGACAGCAAAGGGATTAATTACGTAGAAGCTGCCTCACAGTGAGTAAGTGAGAGATGCATAACACATACAGATGTTACACATACACAGCTATATTAAGTAACACAAAGATACAAACTGCATCTGTTTACTTTCATAAGCACGTAGATTGATTAATTCAGTTGTTTTCTACAGCCATGTATACTGTATATGTGATCGGAAAGATTATAAATATTGCCGCAAAAAGGTGGATACTGTCCATTCATATCGTAATTATGTTCTTGTATTTGTGTAGTCCCCTAATCAACTTCTATATATTATTAGACATATTATATTATTATATTGAATGGTAACTCTGCTATTGCAGACACATGTTTTTGCTCTCCATCAGGCCATCTGTAAATGTCAATATCAAGCTTTCCAGATTCTTTGTAATTCTTAACAGAGCAAGGAGCCAACAGCACAGAGAATGATGCTCATCTGCCACTCTTTTTCGTGTGTGTCTACATTTTCTCAAATTGACATCAGCTTAAAAAATAACCAGAAACGCGCTGTCAGAATATAGAAGCGTTGCTCTCATTAAAATAGGCCCTACAGGCACCATACTGTATGTTCAAAAGGAGAAAAATCACTTTGGGCACAGTGAGCAAGGATTTGAAGGAAAAATAATGAAATCAAGCACGTAAACAACACAGACAAACAAGCTTAGCAGCTGATAAGCATGTATCAACAGTTGTGTTAACAGAAAGATTCCTCCAGAGGCAGAAATGATCTTTAAAGGTTAAATGATTCAGGCCAGTCTTACCCGATGTTTGCAGCCGGCATCTTTGAAGGGACAGAGAACAAGTGCGCTACCGCAGTTGTCCTTCACATGGTTAGCCAGATCCTCTCGGGCGATGTTGGGTGTGCCACACTGGTTTGGGCACTGGACAGGAAACCGAGGGCAGTGGTACTGATGGTTCTGTAGAGGGGTAAGGGACACAGAGGGTGTTTAATATGTGCACTGCTGACCGACAGCATGAGTGATAAGAACACACACACTGCACAGTGGGGTCGCAAATTAATGGTTGCATAGGGAGAAAATGTCCTTGAAAGTTCAAAAAAACGCATGTGGTATTAAAAATGAGGTTGCAAAAATAGACCAGAAAAACAACTACCGGTAATCATGCAGCCTGCAGACCCCGCTGCCAATAACACACGCAAAGTCCAGCAAATCATTGTGTCACAATTCAATTCAATTTGATTTATATAGCCATATCATAACAGAGTTATCTCATAGCACTTGTTAATATAGAGCAAGTCTAAACCAACTCTATATGTATAGACCCTGGACTAGAGCTATAACAATGAATTGATGGACAAATAACTTGATGATTTGATAACTGATTAACTGAAAGGCAGCATCCTACAGCTACAGCTGCTCTACTGAGGCAGGAAACCCGAGCCACATGCAGGATTTGAAAACAGGTACAACGATACTGGGAGGAGTCAAATATGCCAAAATACATAAGTTATTTCATTAATAAGAAAGAATTTAAGCAGTGATTTGAGAAAAAATGAGGGATTCTGATGGTAAACTTTGTGTGAAACGGACCTGGATTGTGTCGAAGACAAACTCCTTGCCGCAGTACTTGCAGGGCTGTGTGCGTTTGGGACACTCGGCCAGGCCGTGTTGGGACAGCAGGCGACGCATCATCCTCGCCCCACACTTGTTCTCACAGTAAACGCTCTCCTGAGGACACACACCCTGGTGGTTCTGGGATAGAAAGGAAACACTTGATTACATTTTGGAGTAGGTCGATACAGTGGGTGTTACTGTTTACTCAAATGCAGTTTATATACGGCAGTTTTCAACAAAATACTTAAAGGTTTTCTGACAGCAATGAGACCACAGGTGAATATGATTACAAACAGTAAGAAAGAACACACTTTGCAAATAGAAAGAAACCTGTAACATAATGTATCTCTACTTTGTTACAATTCAAAATCTTACTCAAGTAAATCAAAACATACATACAAGAAAGTATTCATTAAACAGAATGGTCCATTTCAGAATAATATATATTATATCAGTGGATCAGTTATAATTAATTATTGATGCATTAATGTGTGAGCGCTGATGGTAAAGGTGGGGCTAATTTCAACTACTTTATATACTGATGGGTAGCTTAATCCATAATAATTTGTCATAACAATTTTTCCCTCTGAATTGTGGTGTGCTATATAAAAGCATTTACATTGCACTTATGTACAGTTCTTGAGTAAATGTATTTAGTTACATTTCACCCCAGCACTCAAGTGTAGAGCTGAAATCATTGGTCAATTAATCGATCAACGATACACTAATGATTAAAGTTATGTTTTCTTGCCAGCACACCGACGTTTCTCTGGTCGCAGCATCTCCAATGTGAATATTTGCTGCTTTTCTCCTGCTTTATATTACTTTATATGTACATAACCTTACTCAAGTATTATTATTATTTTTGAATGATATATGGTTGTAAACATGATGGTGTAATTCCAATGTGATTGCCAAAAGGTGGATGAATGCCCCTGTAAATGTGTGCAGTGGGGGGACCGTGAGGGCCAGAATAAACGTAGGGGGGGTGCAGGGGGGTGTTGACAGAGGTGTTAGTGAAGTGACTGAGTACTTCAGCCTGCTCACTGAGGAAAACAGAGTGAAAGACCCAGTCAAAGCGTCTTTCTTTGGGATTGGTGTTTACCTCGTAGGCTTCACCGGTGAACTCGCTGCCGCAGAACTCGCACTTGACCTTGCGCTTGGGGCAGTCATGCTGCAGGTGGTCGGGCAAGTCACGGCGCGTCAGCTTGACGGAGCAGCGATTGGGGCAGGGTATCACATTGAAGGCGCAGGTGGAGAAATGGCCCTGAGGGAAACACAATGACAGAGAAGTAATGTGTCATCATCAGACTCTCTCTCTCTGTCACACACACACACACACACACACACACACGGTGAGCGTTCAGCCAGGAGGGAAACTGAGCGAGGATATCGAAGCTTCTCACCTGCAGCTGCTTCATCTGGCCGGTCCAGCGGCAGCCCTCCTCACTGTGGATGCAGCGGATGGGCAGTGCCAGGATCTGCTGCTCCAGCTCCGGATCCGGGTAGATCTGAGGAGGAAAAGCAGGATGAGATCACAAGGCATTAGAGCTGGAGCTGACCAGGTCATGCTGGGAGTCTGTAATATATCACTTTAATACAGAAAAAGGGTTTTTAACGTGGGTCTGAATATTGCTGTCCACTGAAAACCATGTATCTCCACGTTTGGTGTCTTTTAATTTTTTTAATTAATGTAAAAGCATGTAAAAACCCATTGGATTAGCTGAAAAAAGCAAAGTTATGAAGCTCATCTTTTATTCTTGGCACATAAAAAGTTGACATTTTTTCCCACATACATAGTTTAAATAGCACGGCGACTCAGTATTTGACCCATGCATGTGATTGGAAAACAATGTGATTTGTGGTTGTCATCAGTGGTTTCATATAGTACTTCACTGCTAAACCACAAACAACATATAGTAAGCCCCTTTTTGAAGAAGTACTGTACATAAATACCAAATAAAGTCAGGTTTAAAGGATACTTATTCCACTATTCTCATTTTTCTTATTTTCAACAAATTCCATGAAAAGACAAAAAACAAAACAATGAACTGGTCTGTGTAGCCAAGGCCTGATATATCTTATTACTCCACTGTTAATATAATATATATAAATATTTAAAACACATCAGTGAGCCACAGTGTTGCACTGGGTGACATCTTCCTTCATTATAATGAATACAGGCACTGTAGTTTAATTGGAGTTTATCCCATATTTTGTCTTTTCATGAGATTTGTTGACAACAACAACATCATATCTATTACTTTTCTTTTTTTGCCTACTAGCATATTGCCAACATATTGTTTCTGTTTCTCTCCTGCCCTCCCTTGATTGTCATGTTTTTTGGGGAAATGCTTTAATATATTTGCTTAATGAAAGGAAATTAGTTTTTTAGGGCATTGGTTGTAGTTTAATAAAGTCACTTTGTAAATTCAGCTCGCCCTGTTTCTCTTTGGAGAGTTGATTCAAAGACATTTGTTTATGAAAGGCAGGCAGTTTCCGAGCCCCATTCAACCCTGGAGGAGGGAAATTAACTGACATGACATGCTTTGTTTTAATAATCATCGCTATGTCGATCTGAATACAGGAATCAACATATGTGCACACAGTTCATTACTCAAGTCACATTTAAGAAATACTCCGAAGTGTAGATTTAAAAATATACATTGTGCAAATAAGTCAGCTTTACAGGTACTGACAGGTGTATTTTTACATTTTGGACAGTGCTAGGCTAGCTGTTCCCCCCTGCTCCCAGTCTTTATGCTAAGCTAGGCTAAACACATCCTCCTTCACTCCAGCTCTGCCCAGAGTAGATTTGGGTATAGCCTATTTTACAAACTGGTGAGCTATCCCTTTAAATACTTTTTTCAATGACAACAACATGTTGGTTTTCTTATCATATCAAACACTGTTTGTTGAGCTGCAAGAACTTTCCTTCCTCCAGACACACGCACTGGAAAGTCTAACTGTTGAGATTGTGTCATAAAAACACAGCAGTTAGTGGAGACGGCCACTGCAGTGATAATGAGTTAGTTTAAGGGTTTACAGGACCTTTGAGTGAGACAGACAGACAGAGAAACAGAGACAGATAGAGAGCGCAGAGGAGGAGATTTATTTTTCCTCGGTCACTGAGAGATGGGGATGAGTCAGTTTTCTGCCCAAATGCATCAAATCCTCCCCTACAGTTCGCCGTCCTGAGGATTTACAGCTCTGCATCTCGCACCCCACCACCCCCCATGCTGTCACACGAGCAGAACACTGGTCAAACAAGAAAAGCCACTTCCTCAAAATGTCACAGCAGCCCTCTAAACAAATAACAGCTCAGTAACAGCACGACTGCGCTCACGTGCCTCTGCACCGAGAACACGGGAGCCGATCGCCTTCAAATGAAAAGTTAATTTGGAAAAGAATCAACAATAAAACACTTGCACTTATCTCACCCAATGTTACTAGCTGCCTCTACCGGTCTAAACAAGTATGTTAAAGTATAATCTTCACCTTTTAAATATGCTCTGCAAGAAACACAGATAGAAAACACATGCTTGACTTGCTGCACTCCACTTCTACAGTAAAAGCAGGCAGGTTTTTTTTGCTGCCATAATCACATTCTTTCAGGAGCGGCAAAGAGGGAAAAAACCTCTAAAGCAAACTGAAACATGCTCTTATTGTTCCAGTCTTGGAATCTGCAGGGAGACGGCAATAATGACCTTTTAATAACTTTGGGGGGGTTAAGCTCTTTGGAGCTCCAACTAGGGGGTTTATTCTGTCTACTTCAGCCATTGTTAGTCCCCACACTACTACTACTACTACTACTACTACTACAGCAGCACAATCCTTTAATGACTGCAACACTCTTGTTCTGTTGGAGCGAGGTTGTGTTTGTGCACGTTTTCGAAGGACAGTGTGCCGAGAGCAACACAATAACCCTGACAGTGGACCACCAGCACTGGGTAATTTGCAGGCGACTGGCAGCCTACGAGGATAAATAACAACGTCTGACAGGTGTGCAATGAGCACATCCTTCCCTTGGGGAGTCCCTGCTATTACAGGCGCCTTCATCGCTCTCAGCACAACACGCAGACCTGCACTGTTGCCCCGCTGAAGCTCCGGGTTAATGGCTCGATGGCTAATTCAGGCTAATGCTAACTAACTAACTGCATGGGAGACATACATACAGCGGTCTACTTTTAATCTATCATTTACTTTATGTTGGTTAGTCTCTCATGCATCGTTCATAATTAAGCCCTTGTCCTTGTGCTGCACGCTCACTTTACAACAGGAATATCACGTGGAAGAGAGACATCCTCTGACTCGAGTCTCAGTATCTGTTTTGCCCTCAGGCTCAATCTGATGAACCCTCTTTAAAAACAAAGAGAAACAGACTTCAGTTGAAATTTTGTTTTCTTTGTCTGGACAATTTCCCACTATAATGAAATGTAATGCAACCTTTGACTCTGGGTTAAGGATTGTTGCTTACATGTTATCCAGTGATTCACTTGTACAAATATTATTGGAATATTTTAACGTCACCGCCATCTTAAAATAGTTTTCCTCTTAAAGTCTGGCCATTTGCATCTCATATCTCAACTATATCTAGATCTAATGTAGCAGGACTATTTTTATGTCACTATCTGAGGTGCTTGTCTCCTCTCTGATTTGGATTTTTTCCTGGTTGGAGTGGGACACACGAGGTTATTTACATTTTTGCAGCTCTTGTGTGTTATAATTATTGTTCTGTAATCGGCCAAATCAGTAACATCTTTTAATATCTCAGTGTTACTAACCTGTTTGTGTTTCATGCTTTATGGTTGATTTTTGTGTTCTAATTGTTAATTGATTTGGTATTCTAATTATTTATCATTTTTAGCTGGGCTACTGGCATGGCCTTGGGATTTCAGTCTGTCGGCCCACCGCTCTGGTCCAGAATGAAATATCTTTACATCTACTTGATAGATTGACGTGAAATCTTTTGGAGTCATTCATGGTCCCCAGAGGATGAGTCCTACTGACTTTTCCCCCCATGAGGATTATAGATTATACTATTGCATGACTTGCCATGAAATTTGGTACACAAGATAAATTGTAATAATTTTGTCGAGCCTGACTTTATGTTTACCGCCACCATCAGGTCAACATTTCAGTTTGCCCAGTATTTGGTTTATGACCAAATACCTGCAAAACTAACGACATACCGATCAGTCTCAGGTGTACTTTGTTTGGTGCTAATCAAGAATGTTAGCATGCTAACGTGCTAAACTAAGATGGTGAACTTGGTAAACAATTTACCTCCTAAACATCAGCATGCTAACATTGTCCTTGTGAGCATGTTAGCATGTCGACAGTAGCATGTAGCTCAAAGCACCACTGCGCCTCAGTATGGCCTCACAGAGCGTCTGGCACGGCAGAATGTTCTTCTACTGTTATGCACTGTGTAATTCTGCTTAGACAAGTGCTACATAAATACAGGTTTTATTATCACATTTTGGTAAGAAGAGTTTGGGACTGAATGAACGTGTGCTGTGTGTGATAATCGCACCTTGGCATAGTCCAACGGCAGCTGATCCTCTGGACACTTGAAGACGCCCTCACTGCAACAAAACAGAAGAAAAGGTTCCATAACTTTTGGATTTATGATGACTGCAGAGAAAAACGGCTTACAAGCATCTCATCACTGACAATGAGTCATTTTTAAAAATCACATTCAGCGTTCAGTGAGATTATTAACTGTGACCCCGATTGAGAACAACCAGAGCTAAAAGGCACTTGTTTGACAGTGTGTAAGAGCAGCGCTGCAGTGCCCTTAGTTTTATTCTGTCTCTTCAAACACGTTTTCTGACTCATCACACTGTATGACGTACACACGCTCACATACACAGACACACACTGCACAATAAAGTCAGATCTTTGGCTTTAAGGACTTTGGCTCTTTCATCTTCCCTGCTTCAGAGGATTCATCTACACAGATTTTTATTACAAATGACAAAACTACAAGTTGGAGCACGATCGGTTTATTTATAATACATAAAAGGGATAATTGATGATTCACTTCCCAGTTATTTAACCGTTTCTCTCACAGCTTAGAGTGAGAGTTTAATTTTTTCCCCTTGTCTTGCAGCCTAGATAACAATGTGCTAGTTTCAACAGGCATTTGTTTTTCTGAGAATAAAGCAGTGTAAACCTCTCCTTCCTGCTGGAGGCGCTTCCTCAGGAAAAAAAACGACAATTTGCTGATTTGATTGTGTGAGAAGAGTTTTTGTTCTTGTCCTCCCTCCAGCAGTTTAAACCAAAATAAGACTTGAACTCTCGTTTTACTACAGGCCCTCGTGCAGTTTTTGTGAGGCCTGCTTTAGGGGCAGATGAGCAAGCGCCATGGCTCATTAGGGCGTCCCTATCCTGATGTCATCATCAAATATTCACACTTGTAAATAATGGAGGCAGCAGCCACTACGAGTGAGCTGCTACACAGAATCCAAGCTTATGGCTGCACTGCAAACCCATCCCCAACCCATCAAAGACATATCTCTTCAGATATTGTGTACCCCTGCTGTTTCTGGATCAGAGATGCTCTTGCAGACATTGTCTTCATTTGCAGCTCTACTATTGATTGCTTAATCAAGAAAAAAAATCTGCAGTTTCATTAATAATGAAAATAATATGCATTATTAATGAATAATGCAGCCCTCTTTCACATGAAATCTACCAAAACGACACACAACAGAGATGCACAGAAATGTGTTTTTGTTCAAAAGTGATATGACCTGAAGCTGCTGACCTCCCTTGCAAAGAGGCCTCTCATAACCCCGACCATGCCTGAATTATATTTAAACTAATTAAGTGACAAGTGGGCGAACAGTAAGCATTTGCCCCTTGGTGCTTTAATTTGGTTGGCTGTAGTGTCTGACCGCGACTCCCAGAGGCACAGGGACATGTGACAGGATGGGAGTGAATGTGCACTTCGTCCCATCTACACAGCTGCTATGAAACCAGGGAGTGTGCTGCAGGGGGGATGGGAGCAGAGGTTATCCCTGAGAGGGAGGGATGTTTGATGAAAGGGGGGTGGAGGAGGGAGGTTAATGCATGACGAGACAGCAGTAATTCTCCATTAGGGTCACTATGTCAGCAGGGAGCTGCAGACTAATTAACAAGCCACAATGGACTGGAAAAGGGGGCAATCGATTAGAGGCTAAGAGAGTCCAGTCAGCATCTCATGTGTAGTGTGAAGTCATTTACAGTAGCCCTACTCAACGTCATCACAGAGGCATCATCTCACACTGTGGAGGGAGAACTAAAGAAAGCACTGCCTGTCCCACAACCACACAGCGAGAGGAGATGGGAAGCGACAGGCTCTCAGCTCTGGACAGGGGACAGCCAGAGGCCCCGTCCAGCTCGGCCCCGTATCTGACGCACAGAGATGCAGACAGGCGAAAAGAGCCTAGTCACAGACTGTCAGGATGATTCCTTCCCTGGTCGCAGAGAAGCTCCTGCAGCCACACATTCATGTGTTCAGCCCCACTGCTGATAATACCGCTCAACTTTCTTTGTCGCTTCTTAGTGGATCTTGCTGCCGCTTTATGACAACACATTCATAAGCAGTGAAAGGTGGGGCTGATGTGTTCAATTCCATCCAGCTTCACTGGATAACAATGTAGATAAACATTTAAGTCCATTATTAGGCAAAAAAAAAGCCAAATGTTTGCTGGTCCCAGATCCTCAAATGTGAGAATTTGCTTTGTTATATGACTAATGGAGTCATTAAAGAACAGACATAACTGTTACACAAAGCCCAAAGGGAAAATTCATTTGCGTACATCCTTGCAAGTAGGAACTTGCACCTCCCAAACAGCCAGGCTCTTTTAAAACAAGTTTCACACAAATGTTCGTCCAACACAGATCTCCGACCACAGTTCACGCCCTCGTCAGTGAACATCCAGGGCGAGAGGCTGATAAACAAGTGTTTCAGTGTCGCACTGGAATGTCACAGGGGAGCAGCTTAAGACTGGACAGCACACAGTATAATACAATCACCTCATTAAAATTTGATTGCCTCCTTCTGTCCGCTCAGACTGTAAGAGCAGTAGAGGCTCTACAGCTGCCCTGCTGCAGAGACGGTCAGTGTTTAAATCCCCTCAAATTCACTGTCAGACAGGTGTACACACATTACCACATTGTGTTAGCTTGTAGAAAACACATTCGCCCCTCTGCAGGTGAAATGCACCCACTAGTCAAACCCATCATCGCCTTGGCCCCTAAATCCCTCTCCCCTCTTATTGCCCCCTCACTTCCCTGGCCTCAAATAATCTTTTCAGGCGCAGATTAAACAGTCATCCATTCACGCAGCTGATACCACGAGGACAGCTGTCACAACATGCTTCGTCACTGTGCGCACGGCTCCTGACAGGCAGACGGTGAGAAGTACAAATCTCTCAGGTTTAATCTCACCGGTGCAGAGCGGTGGGGTGTTTTTCAAGCGACAGCAACCAGCCTGCAGGCCACACAGAGAGGGCATGTTGGTGACAGGCCACCGCCTCGCAGACCAGGACCACAGAGTAACCTTGAAACCTGCTCTATATTAACAGGGAGACTCCTAAACAAACCTCCCCGTGTTTGCCAATGTAGCGGGGCAGGGCTGTTGAGACACACTAAACTAATTAAATCAAAAGCACGAGGCCTTTGGAGAGTACAAGGCTGCGGCACATTAACACTTTAAACAGACCTCTCTCACATGGGGTATTTTCTCAGATTGCATCGGGAGCCTTGACTGAACTTCCCGCTTATCTCCTGCTGGAGCTCACTGCCAGCTAGCTTTCATGTTCATCCTCGTGCTAAACCCATTTTGTCTTTTCAAGTTATAACCAGGATTATCTTTTATATACACAAACAAAACCTTAAATTCCACCAGTGCCCTCTGTGCAGGTTTTTGGTCTCACAGATGAAACCAAACTCCCTGCGTCTCCCCTCAGGAAGTTGGTAGAAAACAGGAATTGTGTTTTATCTCAGATAATAGTTCGTATAATCTCCCAAATCCATCTGGTTTTAGGTTTGTGTATAAGACCGTGTGCAGTCTTACTTCTTTCTTCTGAGCCTCCTATTGTGAACAATAATGAATACAGATATTATAGAGTGTGTGACTGATATTCTTCCATGTATCATCAGTCTGATATGTCCAACATATTCCAGGAGTTTTCTTGATGTCTCAGAAAGAAAATCTTTTGTTTTTACACTCCAGCTGAGAACATCTCATTTGAATAGAGCTGCAACAATTAGCTGTAACAATTTGATGAGTACTGCATGAATAGTACATGTCTAAACAAATGAGCTTCTAGTATAGAAGAAATCATCTTATAGCAGTGCTGCACTTTTGTGCTGACAATAAAATTATGTGAAACGTTGGACAGCTATTGCACTTTAATTATGGAAATTTCACAAAGAGAAAGCAAAATGTTTTTCCAAAAGATTTAATAGTTTATTTTTATGTTTTCCCAGCTGTCTCTGGGGCTGTCTCACCACAACCCACAATTTGTGCTAATTTCTTCCAAATGAAAATTGAGGAGCTGTCTGTGAGCAGCTCTTTCATTTCTGTTCCTCAAGCAATTTGGAACAATAGTGTACATCCACTCCAGAAAAACAGAAAATAATTTAGTATGTGTACCGTCATCTTTCTGTCATTGTGTCAGTCGCACAATATAAACACACTAAATACTCAAAACCTTTGAATGAGTCTTGCAGACGGAATTGGGCCACATCTTACAAAAGGTGCTGTGTTGCTTCTCAAACCAACTGACTTGCTCTCACTTCCTGGACCATAAAGCCACAGAAGGTGTTTGGCCTGCAGAAGCTCTTCCTCTCATCCTCACGACTAGCTGGATTAACGCCCTAATGTTAGCCGTCTGTGCTGCCTGAAGTGGCCCCTATATGAGGTTGTGCGATGGGGGGCTGAGGCTGGGTGGTGTTTCCACCGGTGGAACCTGATACACCGTGAGTGCAGATTTGGCTTCGGGCCGACCTCTCTGCAGCCCTCTTGCTTGTCTGCAAAGGGAGGAGCAGCTCCTACTTTCACAAAGTGTGATGACACACCGGCCCACAGGTGGATCGACTGCTCCTTCATGGGTTTTATTTGTGGTTTTACATCCACACAGAATGATGCTGTGACAGCTTCTTATGTGGGATTTAACACCTATAAGATAAGCTGTCCATACCTGCGGTTTGATAGATAATATATTCTGCATAAGCCCTCTGACGTTTGTGGTGACGTTCTCTTCTGCCACTTCTAGCAGAAAGACAATGCTAATGTCTATGAACAAGTCACCTTCTAAGACACTAAAGCATCTGATTTAATGATTCCAGAACAGATTGTTTGACAGTGAGCTAAGCCTGTTGGTCAGCTCTTCCAATATCTAACACTAAAACCGCCCAAATCTCTTGTCTACAGTAGGTAACTCATACATGCAATCATTCAAAGTGTGAAGAAATGATTAGTCAATTGTCAGAAAATTAACTATTTTGATAATAGTAATAGTAGTAACAAAAATCCAAACAAACCCTTATTTAAGCTTCTGAAATGCGAAAAATGTATGTTACTCCTCATCTCACATAACAGTAAATTGAAGATGGGTTTTGGAATCCTGGTTGGCCAAAACAAGACATCTGTGCTTGTGATGGGAATTTCTAACTGTTTTCTAATTTTACGCAGGCCAAATGATGAATTGATGTAAAAGATAATTAGCAGATTAATAGACCTTTCTTTTGTTATACCTTATTATTGTCCTTCCAGCACCTGGTTAAGCCTTTCAGCCAGTGTGGCTAAGTGGTGGTCGGTATTTTAATCCTTAGGAAGATAGACTGATAAGAGCATCCTCTTATGTTTTATAGGACTGGTATACCTCCCGTCCTCCTGTAATTTTATAGAATTTATTACAAAGGTCATCTGTGTGCTTAACTTTGCTCCAATCTGCTCTGTCCTTACTTTGCAAAGAAAAGATTTTGTCATTAATTACTGAGCATATTTCACCAAACATAGGGTTGTGTGATTTATGATTTCTGTAATTTGGGGGGCTTTTTTTTTCACAAGCAGCTTAATAGAGCTACCCTTTTGGCAAAGGAACCATTAGGAGGTGAACACGACAAGAATATGACACCTGTAAAATCCCATCTGACTTCATCTGCTCCTCGCTAACCGCCACTGGCAGCTGTTTCATATGAAGTAACAATGGCAGACAGTCTGCAGGTCACGGTCATCAACAAGACAGAAATAAATTACATCTGACTCAGTGTCAGACAACCCTAAAAAGACAGGCGGAAAATTAAACCGCTTCCAATGGTGATTACACATATTCATATAAATCAAGCAGAGCTAAACTTTTAAGCATAGTTTAAAATCTCTATTTTATGCTTCCTCATCCAGGCGAATACTGTTTTTCATTGTGTTGCTTTGCCAAAGCAGAAAAAAAAATGATGCAAGTGGAAGAAAGGCACTACTACGAGAGTGTGTGTGTGTGTGTGTGTGTGTGTCTGGCCTCTTTCCCTGGCTTCATCTCCAGCACACCATGTAACACGCTCACTGAGACCAAATGTGGAACAAGATAGAAAACCATTAAAAAAAGGTTATGAGATACACTGACACTTCCTACAAAATGTGAAGAAAAGAATGTTGCTGGGATTTTGTTTCCTCTCTTTTGTAATATTTCCTGCGCAGAGATGAGGGGTTGTTTTTCCCCAGAAAAAAGCACAGTGCATCCTGACCGTCAGGACACACTCGCTCATGCCATCATCATTGCTTATGTAATGATATTCGTTTCTCCTTGCAGTTCACCTCACCGTGCTGACATTTGTGAGCACAAGCCATCTGTGAGTGAGTTCACACGGCTATAAGGCATCCAAAGGTTAACAAATTCTCAGTTTGTCTTTCTTAAATGTCAGCTTTGCAGCAGCACCGGCAGCAGATTAAGAGTAATATTACTTTGTACTGTGTGTTGATGGGGCTTATTGATATTTCAACCTGACAACCCAAAATCTTTGGGCTTGTCCTTTTTTTTTTATAATTCCGCAAAATTGTTATAGAGATAATGACAATGTGTGGAACAGAAGTTGATTTCTCATTTGCGACATTATATCTGGGCAAAATCCCAGATACTCTTTTGGCACAGGATGAATAACTCTTTAAAACACTTTTGGCTTCAGGCAAACCAATACAAACTGGACTGCAAGTGTCAATGAACTACTGAATACTGTAATAGGACTACAATATGAACATTGTGCAGAAAACTGGGGGGGAAAGATCATATACATGTATTTGTGCCTATAAGATGTCACTGAAAGACCCTGTTCCTGTACAAATAGTGATGTTCACGTCAACCAACTCATTTTAATAAAAAGAGATAAACAAAAACAAGAAATTACAGCTAACAAACACTACTGAGAGCAGGTCTTTTCTGTTTTTCTGCATTAATATATAATACACAACAAACAGACGTACTAAAACTGGAACATATTTTACAGTTAATGGTGTCATAATCCTGTTAACATAAGGAACTTCCCATTGATGACAAGGTTACTTTTAAACATAAGTGCTTAGTCAAACAGAATTATTACACTTTTATGTTTTTATTTTATTGGTTTATTATATTCTTTCCAGAAAGCAGACCTACATTTCCTGGACGGAAATATTTGCTGGTGTGATTACAATCGTGGTGCTGAGGAGCTGCTGAGGCGAAAGTCGATTTGAATTTGTGAGCAATTAGACGATGACTCATCAGATTGCCAGAGGTGCAGCTTAGACACACTGCCATGATAGCAAACCGTAAAGGAAAGAGCCACCTGCCAGAGGACAAGCCTGCTACATAAACAGAGTAGGAGGAGGAGATGAGGGGGGAGAGGAAGGACGGAAGGAGGGATGGATGGATGGATGAATAGATGGAGGGAGGGTCAGCGGGAAGAGGAGCAGCCATCTGCAGGCTGAGCGCAAGCCTGCAAGATGCCATAATCCACCCTTAAGTGTGTGAGGAGGGGAGACAGCGTTTGCAAGTATTCATAATCCCGTCGCACTGTCTCCTTCCATCAGTGGGATCAGGCTTTGACATGGAGTCTTTATCAGACAGGAGGAGCATTATAACATGAAATGCTAAACCAGCTCTTCTTAGTTTGTTTCTGTTGACTTTATGAGTTTACAGCCTTCATAAACACAAGTTGTTCAGGACTTCCTCCTAACTCGCACCTATGATATTATAGGAAGAGTTGGACATTTGGGGAAATACACCTTCTTGTAGTTAGATAAGGAGATTAACACCACTCACATGACACTGACTAATATGTAGCCTTACTTTATCTAAACATAGCTTAGCATGATGGAGAAAAAGAAAGCTTGCCTCTGATCAAACGTAATTTGCCTACCAAGAAATAGTCAATTGTACTAATTGTACAGATTAAAATAAAATACATAACGTGTTAATTAAGTGGCTTTAGAGATGCTGGTAGGAGGATTTTGTGACCTTTGGACAGAGCCAGGCTAGCCGTTTCCCCTCGTTTCCAGTCTTTGTGCTAAGCTAAGCTAACCCGGCTGTTAGCTTTACCATACTGATATGAGAGTGGTATCAATCTGCTCATCGAACTTTTACCAAGAAAGAAAATTTCTATATCACCCTGTTAAAAGAAATGCTTATACAGGAATATGAATTTCATTCTCACTTGTGCAGTTTCATACGTATAGAGATTGTTTTCTACTGTGCTTGGCAGACAGACATCAAATAAATAAAACTGCAAATAATAAAATGCTGAAGGATCTTTTGTTTTCCTGGTCGATTTCATCCCCCAGATTATACGGTGTATGCAGGAGGTGCAGGAAAATCAATCCACTTTCATTAACTGCTGCTGATCTGGGTGCAGGGTGGGGGTGGGGGTGGGGGTGGGGGGTTAGAGAGAGAGTCTCTTCCATCGGTTGTACCATGAACTGATGAGTGCAGTCACTCTCACCCACGCAGTACAAAAAAGAAAAAGATCACCATAATGGTGGTGAACCCACGCGCACGAGGGCCTGCGCGCGTAACATGAAAGGAAAAGAGGGCTTGAAAGGAGATGCTTTACGTTTGATCTGGTTGAAGGGTGGTTTGTGGAGGGGCAGGGTGGGTGGAGGACTGCACCCGGAGATCAATGAAAGTCCTGAGCTTTAACATGTCGCGCATGTGAGAAGGACCTACTGGTCTGTAAAAGAGTGCTAAAAGCTGCTGTCAAGGTTGCAGTAGGTGTGAAATGGCCCACTCTCCATTTTACTACCCGCTGTCACACATCTGTGAAGATTCAACTGTTATTCACCAACATTTCACCAAATGGAAGCAGTTACATGCTATAAATTTCTGCAGAAACATGTAAATTTTAGCTGTTTTAATCACAGATGGCTGGTCTAATTATAGCCCAGCCTCAGAGGGCAGATTTCTGCTCAAAAGGGTGATCTGCAGTGACGGCGGCTGGCTTCGACAAGCCGCGGCGCTGCCACACTAATCCTGTGGAATGCCTGCACTGGACGGCAGGGCTCTGAGACTGCCAAGACATTGCCTGGCCTATTAAAAGGAGAGCTGCCTGCCAACTGTATGCATATGGCATCAGAAAAGCAGTACTAGACACAGTCGCCTCATTTTTGCTTCAAACAGCATTAATGAATCAGCTATTGGGAGTCAGAATCATCAAGAAGCACAGCATGAAATCGCAGCACTAATACTGATTAAGTGTGGAAGCAGCAGTGCGCTTCAGGCTATTGTACAAGCTGCCTATCAAAATGGGAGAAAATGGATGTTATGCATTTCAATCAGTATGTGAATTCTGCAATAATAATGTGCGTCATCCAGAAGACAGGAACTTACTAATGTGCAGGCGTTTAGTTTGAGGTCATTTCCGTTATATTCAGCTCCAAATTTATACAGTTCTTTGGCTCAGATTTTCATAACCACATAACTGCACGTGATGTTTATTAAAAAAAACGGAGATTTTGGGAAACACGCTTATTTGCTTTCGTGCTGATTGTTAGATGGAAAGGTTTGATATCACTCTCAAGTATGAGCTGCTAAATATCAAGCTACAGCCAGTCTAGCTTAATTAGCTTAGCACAAAGACTGGCAACAGCTAAGCTGGCTCTATCAAAAGGGTAAAAAAAAAAAATATACCTACAAGCATCTCTAAAGCTCGCTTATTAACCACTTTATATTTATATCATAACACCTTTATGCTCTCTTTGCTAACGGGCTGCTGCTGCCTGTAATGTTAGCTTCATCCTTCATACTAATGAAGATTTTTTTTAAAAAAATCAATCCTGACACAAAATCCCATAAGGCGTTTGTGTTAAAAAGCCATTAAAATATTTTAAAGTATTCCAGAGGTTTTATGCTCCTTTAACCAATTATGACGCTGTGTATGAGGTCATCCCATAGTAGGATCACTCACAAGCTGTTGTTTAAATTAAGCGGTGTGGATTTCAGCGTGAAAATGCCTTTTTATTTTTGTCAAGACAATCTTAACTCTGGTTGAAGAATAAAGAGGAATATGCCAATGGCTTGTTAGCTGGTCCTAACAGCTCATTATTCCAGCGTAACGACCTGATTTTGCTCTCCGTGGGGTTTGTTTTACGAGTTTCAAAACCGCCACGATCTGTTTCACTCAAGCCCAGAGGCCAAGAGGGACCGTTTCTCTTTAAAGCGAATTTACTCCGCTCTTGGCCACCAGAGGCAGAACATCAATCAAAGGCTACTTAGAGATAAAGTTTCACAATTTAGCAGCACCTATACACACACATGAGCTCATGGCACCAGAAAAGGAGGAAGGACGCGCTGGTGCTTTGTATGCTCTCATCATGAATCACATTTTATAGCAATTGGTAAGAAGAGTTTTTCAGTCAACTCGTTTATGGAGTCTTCTCTTAATGCCAAAGCCAATAGCAGAAAAAGAGACCGTTGTATTTAATGCACGCAGATACAGTTTACCCCGGGGGAAAGAGCCTCAGAGAAACCCAGCTTTCATCACCCTTCAATTATAACTATTCTTTTACTGCACAGTGACTGTCACTCATTTGAAGATATGTGTTGCGCAAAAGTGAGTTGTGAACAAGCTGAGAGAGAAAAACACCACAAGATCTGCAACTAGACTGAAACCGAAGATAAACAGGCCACAATAACGTCTTCTATCAGGACCAAGAAGCGAATGACCGGTAAGCAGATTGTCTCACCTCATTTCTGCATCGCCTCTACTGCGACCGACAGCAGCAGGTGGGACTTGCAGATAATCCTCACAACCAGTAACATCTTATTGGACAACAGATCTTTTAATTAACCTGCACCTGTTCACCCTGTGCACCGGAAAAGGAAATGAAGCGCAAAAATCTGCAGTTTTGCCTTCAATTTCCTTGTGTTAATCTGTTTAACAAGGTTTTGCGAAACAACGCTAAAGAATTTGATTAAATGATCCGGTTTCGAAAGAAACTGTTGCACCTTTAAATTGTGTTGCGTCATGTGCTGCACCTGTGAGTTTCCATCCCAGTGTTTATAAGTGCATGAATGTAAACACTGACTGACGTGAGACTGAAAAGTATTTTGACTAGCATTCTTTATATAGTTTATCTAGTTTATCTAGTTGTGCCCTCGTCTTCTGGGATGGTTTAATGGCACCCGACAACAGAATCGGCGCCACCAGCTGTTTATCTCAACCAACCAACTCCTAATATTAGCAACAGTAGTGGATGGAAACATGCATTCATTGGCATTTTTCTTCTGCTTAGAATTTGTGCTACATTTGCATGGAAACCTGACTTGTGTCTGCTCTGTATGCGACTCTGGAGAAAAAGCATCATCCACCGTTGCTTCTCGTCAGTAGACCCTGGTTTGGTGCTTTGAACACAAACTCTATCAAACTGCCGGTAACACCAGAAAGAAAAAGCTCTGCGCTCATTAACCAGCTGTCTTTTCTTTCCTGACCTTCATAGATAAGTACTCCATTCCACATACACACACAGCTCTCGAGCTGACCTGCTATGTGTGCGCGAGATAGCAGGTGTGGGTAAACCATTATCAGCTTTGCTGTGCGAGGGAGTTATTTTAGTCCGATCCCACAAGAACACTTTTGGAAAAATGTGCAATGCCCTCAGCGACACATCCATTAATTAGCTAGTGGTGGAGGAGTCCAGTCCTACAGGATCGTTAAGAGTACAAACGGAAGACGTTTTCTGTGTGTCGACACAATGACTCAACCTCACTGACTGTTTGTTTTAAATGTTGTGAAACTGATACGCACATTGGTTTCTGCATCACTTGAACTCTGCCAGACAGCGTCTGAGGTCACGGTGAACCGAAGACGCTGCAGCATGGAGGCTGGATAATGATTTGGATCTTCCCTTGTCAAAGTCTGTGACCTGCCCCGCTGTGATTCACCGTTATCACAGCCGAGTGCGGGAAGCACAGCCGTGGCTCTGATGTGCCATGAGTCACTTGTGTTCTTCTCAGGCAGAAAAACTGCTAACTTCTTTTCTCCTCTGAGGCTCGGCTCAACTTTCTTCCTAGATGCTGCTTAGCTTCTCAAAGTAGTCACATTGATGCCTCACTTTACTCTCAGATATCCAAAAAGAAAACAGCGCTATATAATGCGAATTTCTGCTTCTGGCTAATTTGCATTTGCATTGAACCGAGAGTGGAAAAGCTCCTTTTCCTGATTTGTCAGTCTGTGAGGTGTGCACATCACTGGCAGTGACAATTTTAGGTCCTGTGCTTTTGTGTCCATGGTAACTGCGAGGGAAGGTGAGGGCTTTTGAGGTGTGTGTGTGTGTGTGTGTGTGTGTGTGTGTGTGTGTGTGTGTACGTGTGTGTGTGAGGGAGCAGTTGGCAGACAGTGAGCACACAGACAAACTAATTCACAAAAAATAAACAATCAATGCCCACTGCACCTATTATCAGCTGCGACAATCCCATCTCAGACATGCTCTGGCTGCTGGCTGCTCTTATCAGTCTGAATCTGTGAAGAGTACATAAAGATAAAGTCCCAAACAATACAGAGAATCCCCCCCCCGGGCCTGTACACACCCCCCGTTGACTGATCCGGTGAGGCAGCTCCGAGCTGCGTCTCCCGCAGACGTCCACATCTCTGGTTTGCGGATGCAATGTCTTTGTTCAGCGAGGCGAGGTGCTGACGTCAAAATCGCCTCCTTTGTTTCAAAACGCCTCAGCTGCATTGTTCGTCTAGCATGAATTCTTCAACCTGCCCGTGTTGCCGGGAGCAACAATGAGATAAATGACACGATTTTTTTTTTCAATCAGCGCATAAAAGAGCAGCGGAGGAGCAAAGAAGAAAGTACAAAGAGAAGAAGAAGAATTAGCAACAAATAGACACGTCGCCCATTCCTCGTGAGAATAAATCGCTTGAGCAAGGAGGAGAATGGTTTTTGGAAAATCTTAGATTTTTTTTTTTGACAGCTAAATGATATGCAGTGCTTCAGCTGCAGTGTTTGTGTCTTTACAGTCACATTCTGCAACATGTTGGTTAAATAAGCAGACATGTTCCTGAAGGGCTGCGATTGACCAGATGTTTATGTACTGTATTGTTTTTTGGATAATCAATGAATCATTTTTTCCTCAATTGAGAATATTTTCTGGGGGGGGGGAGGGGGTTTGTCTTCTATGATAGTAATCTCAATATCTTTTGGTTTTGGACTGTTGGTCCGACAGAACAAGCAGTTTGAGAACGTCAATTTGGGATTTTTTTTCCTTACTATTTTCCTCACATTTTATTGACCAAACAATGAACGGATTAATTGAGAACGTCGTCTGAAGATGAATCCATAATAAAATAATTAAAATTAATTAATTGAGGTGTCTAACTTGTTAATCTACCAGCACAATCAGCAAACCCTGTGTCATGTCCCTAGTTGGTGAGCTGAGAAAGTCTAGAAAACAAGCACTCCTTCATCCTGAACGGGTCGACTGAACGATCCATCTGGACGTGCACCTGAGAGAGTAACCTCCTGCCTGGCCCCTTTCATGGGATCAATAGTTGGTTTGTGCAGACAGAGGAAGGAGAAGGTTCAGAGCATTAACGCTGTGTTGACGTATGTGAAAATGAGCTGCGAGCGACAGCCTGAGGTGCAGCACAAGGGAGTTAGTGTACTTGAGAGTCATTGAGCTGTTTGTTTAAAGGACCACCACAGTAAACAGGCCAGCTGATGAGAGGAAGATGGAAGCGTCTTGGCAGGAAGGAAGCCCTCATTGCTGGAGAGAGAAAAAAGGCAGAAAGGCTGAGGGGCAACTGGGAAATTACCTTAACATTGATGGGGCCACTGTGGATAAATGAGTATAATTCAGAGTGTGTTCGCTTCAAGTGAAGGGCTTAACTGCTCTGCCGACACCTGTTCAGCTCTACAGAGGAGCCTTTCACTGAGGACAGGTGCCTCGGCAGCGAGCCGCCCACTTCCCTTCGCTCTCTGCTCCGCTCCCAGCTGCTCTCCTTTCAGACCTCAGACACAGATTCCTCACATGCCTGCCTGTCAGCTCAGCAACCACTGCAGTCTTCACTCAGCGGTCTGCTACTATAGAGACAACTCCCCCAATACAAACGAGGCCTCTGCCAGAGCATCACAGCGGCATCTCGCATTAAGTCGACACATGTGGAAATATTGCAGCATCGGTGTGTTTATGATAAGTTGGTATATGCTGCACATTTGTGCACTTAAAAGTTGTATTACAGCACTTTCTCACTCTATGCTCGATGGCAGACAGGTTCCCTAAAAGTATGTGTAGGTTTCACTTCCCATGTGAATAATAACATGACATTACGTCTGTTACAATAATTGGTTTGACTCAACTTCAAAAGAACTCAAGAATTTGTTGTGTCAGTGTATTGGGAAATTGCAAGTGGGAGTGATAACTGTGGGTAGGGCTGCAACTAACAATTATTTTCATTATTCTAGTAAATTTAATTAATTGGCCAATTATTATCTAGGTTAATCAGTTAACCAGTTCATGTGCAAAAAATGTCAGAAAAAATGCCTGTTACAATTTCCTATAGCTCAAGGTGGCGTCTTAAAATAGCTTGATTTGTTCTTCCAAACAGTCCAAAACAAGTGATGACTTTCGCATAAGACAAAAAAAAGCAAGAAGACCAATTCAGAAGCTTAAACTAGGAAGTATATATATATATGCATTAAAAAAAGACAAATAGTTAATTGATTATCAAAATAGTTGCCAGTTTGTTTTCTCTTAACCGACAACTAATCTGCACTAGGCTAAATGTGTGCTCTATTGTGTCGGACCCTGTTTTGGAAATTCAGTTATGCAAAAACTTTTCATGCAAATCAGATTTAAAAACAAAAAGCATCCAGCTGGAACAATTTCTGTGGGAGTTTGAACATGTGTGTGTGCTGTATGCACACTGGGTCTGCCGGCTTTCTGGTTGGTTCAGTGACCTGTGCACAAAACAAACAGATTGGAGGCGTGGGGTGGGGTTACAGCGCAGATCCGGCCAGGCTGAGCACTAAACTGAAAACCTTCAACTATCTGCTGTGTAACACCCCAACTACAAGCCTTCATTTCAAACGCCTGGCTTGCATATTATACCCAATATTTGTGGTGCAGCAGTGGTAACAGGCAGGAAGCGTGTAGGATAAACATACCTTTATCTAAGCTGTTTCACATAGCATGCATACCCGGGCACGTGTAAGCACTAGTCACGCTGTTCAGATTTGGGCCAACTGGCTGTGGGCCAGCAGCAGCAGCAGTAGGGCTGGGCTTGGCGGCTTGGTCCCAGCATGCTCACTGTGTGAGTGGCAAGGTGCTTTGCTGCATAGCTGGAATGTTTTCCATCTTTGTTTGGCCCAAAAGGCTGGGAGACTCATTTTAAAGGATTTCTTATAGAGGAGGGCAAGTTGGGGCTTGTCTATCAGTGGCTCTAATTGGTGGCTGTATACACACTGTTGCTCAACTCCAGTCATCTGAGCTGTCATCGAGTGTCATTTGATTTAGAGATATTAATATAAATCAAATTGATACCCGGCAAGAGTACATCAGTCCTATTGGCAATAATAACATTGTTCTCTTCAATTTCAATGCAGTGATCTGGGAAGACAGCGGCATCACTAAAAAGGTGTTTGATGGGGCTTACCCAAACTAAATCTTAGAGGACTAAAGAAAACATGCAAATATTCACATTTGAGAAGTTTTGGAAACTATTAGTAGGGGCTAATGTTAGCAAACCTTATATAGATACTGCTGTATCTATATAAGGTTGAAATGACTCAGTGAGTCATTTTGAGTCCGTTTACCACACAAACTGCCCACTGTGGCCGCTGTTCGGCAAAAGGTGCATCACATCGCTTTAAAGAATTGATCAGATATCTAAACTGTTTGATTACAACACGTGCGATCATCTGACCTCTCGTGTTTCTATCCCCGTCAAACATGTCTTTAGCGATGTAGCCGCGTTCCCAGGCCTGGGTGAGTTTAATGTCATCATACGCAGTGGAAATGAGAGCCAAAGCTATGAAAGATAATACCCATGTTGTAAAAAACCACCTTCCTAACTTTAAATGTGTAAATCAAGTCTCAAATCCCAAAGACCCAGCGTTTGAACTGCTAATATACAGATGTTCTTTGCTAAATGCCACAACTTTTGTCTTCATTTTGGCAGTAAACAACAATATCTCAAAAATACAATATTTAATTCACAAACCAATCAACTGAACATCAAGCGAACCACCTGCGACGATGTGTTCAGCAACAGTAATTGCAGTAATTTGAAGTTGTTCTCTGCCGGCGGATTCAGGTGTGTGGAAGTTGAGTCATGCTTTAAAGAGTCTCTCTAAACCACAAATTGCCTTTTCGTCGAAACTTTGACATCGCTCTCGACCACATGGCAGCGAAAAGACACCGAGCGTGAGCACTGATTTGGACAAGCAGTCGTGGTTCATGTAGACAACTTCAGTTCTTTATAAGAATTCAGAGATGAACAAGTTGGAGCATTTAGGATGTATCCTTTTCTAAAGCTGCAGCTGGCAAAACCCTCAAGGCTGTTTTGCTTTTGTGAATAAAGAGTCTTTCAGACACGATGGATTACACTTGAACTGTCACTAATAAAGTCCCTCGCAGCAGTCGTTGGGGGACCTCTGCAGCTGTGTGAAATGGCCAGGGCACTTTCTCTCAGCGATGTCATCATCATCACAGCTGCATCTCTAAAGCCCCTCAGCTTCCTCCCAGGAGATTCGTCACGATTACCTTATCCCAAACAGGCCGGCTAACATCTATCCATCGGTCTGTCTGGCTCTGAGGCGACGGAGAACAAACGCTTCAGAGCAAAATGACGAATGACAAGAGTACGGGTGTTCAGCAAGTTTCCTCTGCAAATGCCTTTTTGTCCATCAAAGCCACAACTAGCACTTCAAACCATTGTGGGAAAGTGGAGACTTTGTTCACAGGCGATTCAGGGCGTGGAAACAAAAAATGACATGGGCTCACGTGTCGCTCGTCGCGGTGTTTGTCAGAGAAACTGAATTATTCGACCGTCTGTAATAATCTACCTTCTCTGGTGTTCACACAACGCGAGCGTGCACTCACGTTTAAACCACAGCTTGAGTTCACTTTTTCATGCTCGCCTTTCTCAAACATGGGTAATTACTGGCTATCGAATGTCAACATCCATTTACTTGGACCCATAAAAGGCTGTGATTTAGGGTCGTCGTTTCCTGTTGTTTGCTTGGATTACATTCTCAGGCTTTCCTTTGCAGCTCGGTGCAGTTACTTTAATATGCATCCAAGTTCAAGTGTCATTCGTCATACTAGAGCCGACACGAAATACTGCAACCTTCGACCGAGTAATTATGGAGCTTTATGTTTAATCAAGAGCATGTTCTTGAAAATTAAACATTTTGTTATACAAAAGGGCAAAGCATAAAACCCATAAATATCCAGATCTTGTGAATTCAAACAGAATACAGAACAATTAACGACCGTCTCTTACAGCAGATTCAGGCTCAGATTAGGGCGGCTGTGGCTCAGAAGGTAGAGCGGGTTCCAGGGTTGGTGGTTCGATCCTGGCTCCTCCTGTCCACAGGTCGAAGTGTCCTTGGGCAAGACACTGAACCCTAAGTTGTCCCTGGTGGAGGCCAGCATGGCAGCTGCGTCGCATGTGTGTGCAAATGGGTGAATTAGAGCTACCATTAGAGCGCTTCGGGAACCGTCGGAACGGTAAGTAAAGTCCATTTACCATTTGATTAAAAACTTGGTTTCAGTCATGTTTTTAAAAGCAAAAATATCCAACGTTCTCTCAAGTCTCTCAGATGTGAGAATTTGCTGCTTGTGTCTTTTTTATATAATTGTGAAGTGAATAGATTTGGGTTTTAGACAAATAAGCTAATTGAATTGTCACAGATTCATAAAGAAAATACCATTATTGGCAGATTAACGAGTAATGAAAATAACTGTTAGCTACAGCCATGGGTCATAATGCCTCAACTGAACCAAACTCTATGAGTCAAAGTTCACATTTTGAATAAAGCCAGGCTTGGTGTGAACGTGCCTTTTGCGGGCAGCAACACTATTTCTAACTCTTCTTATAGTTCAGAGAGTAATACTGTATGCTTGAAGCAGCCGGAAGTAAACATCCATGTTAAACTTAAAAGATCACTGACTTCTCATGCAGTCATTAATGTCAAAGTCCACGAGTGTGATGACGTGTAAAGTTCAGGAACATTCAGTAACTAGTCACTACTGCAAGAATAAGAGAAAAGGGTGGGCGGCACAACTTCACAGTAGCAAGTGTTTGTCTCTCGACTTTACAGATGCGGCACATCATGGAAGTGTAGGTACATTTAGGCAGAGCATAGAGCACTGACTGTTCTTTGTACCTCTCTTCTCAGAGTGAGCGTCTCCATCTATGCATTGATGTGTTCAAATGTACTGGGCTGTTTCCAGCTTCGTCACCCCAAATACATCAGCTGACAGCAGCCTCAGTACACAGCTCTAAGAGGCCTTCACAGACACCCAAAGTGCAGAGTGGAGGCCTGAGGGCTTTCACTCAGCTAAACAACATCCCTCTGTGTGCAGCTCACTGACCGCCGTTGTCGTCAGAGAAGGATGGGACAGCAGAGTCCCCCCGAACTCTCCGGATGTGGACCCAGGATGCCTGTGCAGCCTTCGGACACCTGCAGGGGGGGGACTGTGAATGTCTCTGTGATGGGACTGAGGGACGGGGATGGTAATGAACACACAGTCATTCATCAGCCATCCATGGCATTGCTCCCATTCAGATACAGATACCCACTGAGACACAAAGACCCAGCTGCCTCAAGTGGCAGACTTACACACAACATTGAGCACCAATGTAACACAGCTCCATTTAGCACTTTAAGAAACGCCCTGTCACAGCCAGAGTGCCCCTCTATACATCCCTCTGCACGGTCGCACGCACAATGGACACAAGTGGATTCATCATGCGTTTAAAAGGAGGGGAATAATTTAGATTACCACATGTTGACAGAGTCAAATGTGTTTCAGATCTGGCATTTGACTTTAAAATCACTTTCTACAGCTTTATAGTCTGTTATCAGACGTCTTCTCATCTAACTCTAACAACTTATTAACATGTGTAACTGCAGACTTTGTCTTTCACAGATCTGATCAAAAGCATTAGTAAATGATTTATTGATTTAATGCTGAAAAGATTTGTTGATTACAGCAGAAAAGAGCTCACAACTACTTGATAATAATAGATCAGTCATTTATCTTGCAGCAATATACGATCCCAGCTTTTGCATTTGCTCCTTTTGTCCGTTTTATATCCCCAACTTTTTTGAAGAAGCCATTTTGTGAGAGCTCAAGTACATTTGATACACTAAACAGTTAACCGATTGATTGAAACATGACCCAACAGATTTACTGAAAATGAAAATAAGGCAATCGATAGTTTCAGCCCTAATTGACTGATTTATGAACCATTATTAAAAGGCACTGTATGAACCCCATCATAAGAGGTGACTTATTGGAAAGTGATATTGATTTCTCTCTGCCCACATATTCAAATAGACAGCTGCTGGTGGAAGAAAGCGCTAAAGAGGGAAGAGGCGTTCGGCTGTAGTACTTGTAATGCTGATGATTGTGCATCAGGGCATTCAGACTATAACAGCGTGGGAGAGCACAGCAGAAAAAGTGAGTATCACCTACATCAATGAGGAGAGAAAAAAAAACAAAAAACTGCACTACACACAGAGGATGTGTCAAAGTTAAAATGAATCACAGCCCGTTCCCAAAAAACACTCCCCTGGCTTTTGGACAGTGAACAATCGAGCTGCGAAAAATTCTCATATTAGCCCACTTTGGAGTTCCTCGTGACTCTGGGTAAGTCAGCAGTTGCGGCACTACACGACTGCGTGGAGGCCTGTAGGAAGACGCTGCTGAGCCGAACAAACCAATTACACCCCTGTCAAGGCCGTTGCACAGCACTGCATCATCCCCACAGAGACACCACTGTCACGTTGCATAGCGTTACTGTGGCTCAGTAGACCCGCGACTGAAGAGCCATGAGACTTGGCATGTGTGGCACGGCCATAAGCCCTACCATTAAGTGCTGGATTCTCCTTTATTAAGAAGGCAATGTTGTTAAGACGAAGGCCTGGCCTGGCCAACAGGCACTCTATTGTTGCAGCACGTGACTCACGTTTGATTGCAGCGAGTGTTAAGGCCGCAGGGCTGGGCTGCCTTTACCCCATGACTCTCCCTCAGAGCTGGGGCAGCCTCCAGGACTGCGGCAGAGTATTTACACATTCCTCCCGGGGCGGAAACGCAGGCCATTAGCATCACATGCTAACATGCCTGTGGACAGACGCCAGCTCTTTTCATGACATGGTGAAGTAAGAACAATTCGTGCGTTTCCTCAAGTGCCACTCAGGGAGGTTCAGGTTGACATCCTTTGAAGTGAAAATAAAGGATGTTACCGATAAGGTAATATGTTGATTTAGTGAGGATTATTTCTTGAGAAAGCATATGGTTAACACTGAAGCAATGCTATGCAGTAGTATTCTTGGGTGGCTTGTTGCAACAGGGCAGCAAAGCTCTGGAGGAGACAGCGACAGAGCTGTCGGTGTGAAAGTGGGCAGACTCGGCTGGCGAGCCCGGACTGGATGTTCTACAGCCTTCGATAATTAGGGGAAGGATCAATCTAGTTGCACAATGGGCAAAGTATTAGCGAACGACTGTCTGTCAGCCTCACTAAGCGTGCGCTCTCCTCACAAACGACGCACGTGCTCGATGAAACTGGCCTCAACTGGCACACTTTGTTAATTAAAGAGGTGAATGTGCAGCCGGCCGCCGCGGCTGTGGCTGTGCTTCTGTGTGTCAGAGTTAGTGGGAATAAGAGCTGCCGAGATATCATCTGCCGTTAATATAAATGTTTATTTGAAGCTTTATTCTACCTGAGAAGTGAACCAGAAACTCTTAATTGAAAGTTACAGTTGAAAGTGAGTCGAGTCCTCAGTGGGCGACAATGTGATCTTTTACGCAGACAATTTGGTTATCTGAAAAATCTTATTGGTTGAAACAACTTGTTCAGACTATCTGATATAAGATAACGCATTAGCACTTTTTCATAAGGCACCCTTCATGAAAGGTTTCTAAGTTGTAGCTAGAACAGGACCCTAAGGTCTTTTATTGTCAAACACGAGGATACATTCACACACACGATGAAACTCGTCCTCTGCGTTTAACCCATCCTGCCATCCTTCCTGCTGAGGACAGCCTGGAGCAGCGGTCAGCCTTCAGTGCGGCGACCGGGGACCAGGTCCAAGTGCTTATGCCCTGTCTTGGTCAGGGACAGGACACTCATACGGCCCCAAGGGGAAACTTAGGGTTCAGGACACTTCGACATGTGGACGGGAGGAGCTGGAATCGGACCACAAACCCCCGGACTGAAGGTCAACATTTGTGCACTTATCGTATAAAAAGGTGTATAATAATACATCTTCAGGCCGTGCAGGTCAGACAGGGAGGAATAATGTTCATATCTGCAGTCACTTCACGACCAAACCAAAAAACCTGTTACTTAACAAAAACGTTCAGAGGTTGGAAAACTTTTGTTGAATTCAGTCAGTCTGTGGGCGTTAAAAAGAAGAAAAAGGAGCGTAAACTGGAGGACGCAGGTGGAGGCGAGTAAGAATGAGGCAGACAAAGCGTCGGGCCAAACTCATCGATCAGCAGCGAACGCCGTTCCTCCCTCGCTCTCCTTGCTCATCCGAGTTCCTGCTTTTCAACCGGGTGTAATTTGCTTGGTGAGCCCGAGGAGGTTTCCTGATGACTCAAGGTGCAAACTAGGAGCTCACGACAGAGTGGTTGATGTTTTCCGAGCATGAATCTCCACCTCTCTCCTGTCAACTACTGGACTGGTGTTTCTGACGCGAGAAGGTGAAGACAGACGTTGACGTGAAGAACAGGTTTTTTGCGATTAGATTAGAGAGTCCCCTTTCCTGATAGCACGTGTTGGTTTCAAAGAGGTTTTATTTGCTTGTGAATTTCCCTCCGGGTGCCTTCAACTTTCATAACGTTAAACTGGAGACATTTTAGAAAAAGGTCCCTTTCAGTGCTGGCTGCAGTTAAATAGCACGGAGACCAATTTTGTAACCGAAATAAAAGTGCAGCGCAGTCAGATTGAGTTGATTTCTCACAAACAAAAATACAAAACACTTAGAAACTGCATCGTTTAAATGGGCTGTAAAACCGGCTTTAATCATTAAAATGCTATATTTCACTATATTTAAGGCTTTAACGTCTCCACGGAGTGACGCACACTTCCTGAGTGTTACGTGTACATTTTCCAATTAACGCAACAACAAAAATAGTCATATATTATTAATATTAATCTGAATTAATTAGGTTTTTGAGACAAAGCAAGGAAACGCATCAAAACACAGGGCTGCAACTGATGATTAGTGTCTAGAGAGATAGTGAGAAAATGTCAGCTTCATCGTCAAACGTCTTGTTTTGTCTGACCAACAGTGCAATGATACTCAGTTTACAATCATATAAAACTGAAAAGGGCAGGAAATAAAATCACATGAACGATTAGTCGATTATGAAAATAGTTGCAGAATATTTTTCTGTCAATCAACAGAAATAGTTCTATAAATAATCATTTAAATTTTGCTCATTACCAGAATATTTAAGGGTTTTGTTGACCCATTTCACGGAAAATTAACTCCCTTAAATCATCATAGTTTGTACTACAGCTCACCTTGGGCTCTGGGAAACTGTGATGGACATTTTTAGTTACTTTCTGACATTTTATAGACAATATAACCTGGATCTACCCAAGAGAATAATCAGCAGGATAATCAATGATGCCAATAATCACGAGTTGCAGCCCGAGTTTGTACTGTGCAGAAGAATACAGCGCTCACTTTCCACCCAAATCTGGTTTCCTCGAATAACACTTCTCAACAGTGCAAATTTCAATCATTGGATTCTAGATAAACGAGACACAACATACAATTAATTTAGTCTTTTTTTTTTCAAAAGTCAACCAAAAAAAGGGCACAAATTATTTATGTCCGTGTTCAGAATATCAACCCCAAAGATCAAATTGGGTTCTTCTGCACGTGGAGAGCTGTGTGACTGACTCCTCATAAACACCACATATACAGGAGATAAATCAACAACTCTGTCTCCATCTAACAGAAGTCCACTTAACCACAAGGTGGACCTTACAGCCATCACCCTGGCAAAGACGTTCACCACGTGTAGGTCGTCGGGACTCGGTGCCGAGTTTCATGAGTGACCGTTTTAAGACAGCGCAGTCTAACTGATGATAAAACAAAGACTTGCTTTCTAACACAGGCTTCAATGTTCAGAAGGTTAAGAGGTGAAGGGGGGGGGGGGGGCAGACTCAAACAGAGACCCATGCAGACTCAGCCACCTCAGGGCAAAGCCACAGACAGGATGGGGAGGCAGGGGCCCTCTGCAGGACACAAACGCCACAACATGAAAGACATTAACATAAAATCATTTTACCCCCCTGGAATTATTAAGTAGTGAAGAATCCACAAAATCTGCTAAATCACAAAAACAAAAACAACCAATTTGCATCACTGCATGCCTTTTTTGTTTGTTTTTTTTCTTTTACTCATGGATGCTGTAGCCACAACAAAAACCGCATCCTTTGTCAGAACAATGCCAACATGCCCTACCTGCCCTAAAACAAACAAAACAAAACCTCCCCTCCCCTCCATGACCGATCCAAGGTAAAGGCTCCTCACTCGGTCATGTTTCTGTGTTGACACGGCGGCTCGCTGGTGCAGAAGCCGTGTGTGCGGCGGATAAACACACCTGCAGCTACAGACAAGGAGGTGAGGTCGGTCCGGGCCCCCGTGCACCGCCCGCGTCACCGTGCGGCGGCACACAGCGCCACATTAACGTAAAAGCCCCTGAAGGAAAGGTGACGAGGACACACCTACACGCTTGTTTGTTTGCTGCTGCTCGACCGAAACTAGACAAGGATGTGTCCTACTGTGCTGTCGCCTCCGCAGAGGTGGACGTCTGTCTCCGTACCTGAGGAATTCTTGCAGACAGGTGTCACAGAACCGGTGTCCACAGGTGGACACTTGGACCGGCTCCCGCATCGCCTTGCTGCAGAGCGGACACTGGAAGCGTCTCTTTGGCTTTTCCAGAAACTTGTAATCAAACCCGGGCATCGCTACAGGTTCCGTCGATCTTCCTCGGCCTTCAGCTGCAGGTTCAAGGTACAACTGTCCTCTTTGATCCGCCGTTGACCCCCCCCCCTCCCCCTCCTCCTCCTCCTCTGCACCCCCGCCCCTCTGACAACGGAGGACTGTCTGAGCTGCACTGCCGTTTAAGCCGAAGCGGGGTTCATACCACGTCCCTCACGACCGATCGGGGGCTTCAAGGAGGCGAGACCTCCCCGGCGTCGTTCCTCCTGCAGCCCGGCGACTGACGGCAACAAAAGAGCAGGAGCACACCGCGCAGAGGGAGGAGGGGGAGGAGGAGGAGGAGGAGGGGGGGAAGACAAGCCGGCTGCAGACTCGATCACGGATCCGTCCTGCGTGTGCAGGTTTCCAGCTCAGGGTTAACGTGGCCGTGTGTGGCCCTCTCTCTCTCTCTCTCTCCCTCTCTCTCTCTCTCTCTCTGCTCAGCGGATGAAGCTCTGACACCCGGAGCTCGACGCGCAGCTCCTCCGCCCGCCGAGCTGCACCGAGTCCCGCCTCCTGCTCCGCGCGGGAGGAGTCAGCGAGCCCGTGTCCCCCTCTGCTCTCTGCGCACGGAGCTCCGCCCGGGCCGCTGCTCCTTCTCCCTGTTCGTCTTTCATTTTTTCATTATTTAGTTGGCAGTTGCAAGCCAGCATGCCATAATAAGTGCGCACAAAACCGGTCATGACTTTAGTAATATTATATTATATATGTAGTCCTAATTAGTAGAAACAAGAAAATCAACAGCGGAAGGTTTTGTTGTTAAGGTTTAAGTCAAAAAGATATATTAAAAAAAAAAAAAAAAAAAAAGCCTACAGTAAAGTCAAAAGGTAAGAGGCGCCCTCTGGTGGTAGAGCAGACAAAAGGCAGAAATAGCCATTTCTCCCCGAATTTCATGTTAAAACGTTTCATTTTATGCATGCAGTAAATCCCGACTCGCATCGTTACACACATAAACAAGCAAACTGGGCTTCATTTTGTGACAGTGGAAATAAAGAGCACAACCACATATTTACATCATTTCTCACCTGCTGTATTGCCACCGGATTACATCATCATTACATCATCATACAACACAACAATGGTAAACGATCCTTGTCTTCAGAAAAGGTGTGAGCACGTCTTAAAGGAGGCATAATTACTTCAAAATTACATTTTGAGAAAGTGGTGTTTTCTTATTAGAATCTTGATGAAAATCGATGCATTTGAATCTACAGCACAACAGCAAATGTAATAATAGTATACTAATAACAGCTCTGTGAAAATGACAGATTATTTGTGATCGGGTGATTAATGTGAGAATAATGGGGACTGTGGAGGCAGAATAAAAACAAAGGCAATTAAACTGTGAGAAATCCAGCATTAATACTGTGGGTTCGTTTTTTTGTTTTGCTTCCAGACATCCATTAGCAGTCACTACAAACATCGTGCTCTCTAAAAAAGCAGGCGACAGACAGATGTCTTCACTGAGAACTATCCACTGTGAAACCGTCTTCTCATATAACAGAAGATCTACCACAGGAGTCGTCACAGGTTGCATGTTTTTATGATGTGAAGATCATTCTGTCTTTTCTTTCATCATGACAATAAAAGCTTCAACACTAGAAATTGTCACGGTAACTGATGATGACAACATGTGAAAATACATTATGTACTACAATATTCCCAGGCACCACCGGTGGAGAGGAACTAAGTACATTTACTCAAATACTGTACCTAAATAGTATTCCCATTTTCTGCTACTTCATAGTTTTACTCCACGACATTTCAGAGGGAAATATTGTACTTACTATACTATACTACATGTATTTGGTAGCTTAAGTTACTAATTACTATGCAGGTTCAGATTATCAATACAAAATATAATCAACTAACACATTATGACATATTATTATAGATTAAGATACCTGGCAGTATATAAAGTATTTCAAATTAGCACCACCTTTCCCAGCTGCAATAGCAGTAATGCTTACACATTAATGCATCAACAATTACCATACAATAATATAATATATATTATTTGGAAATGGGCCATACAGCGTAATGTGTACTTTTACACTTTACGTATATTTTGATGCTAATACTTTTGCACTAATTTTTAATGCAGGACTTGTACTTTAACACATCAGCGTACTTATTTGAACACTTTGGCTTTGGCAGTCTTAGGTGATCTCATGAATAGTTTACACAATAGAATTTATAACAATACTACTACTATTATATGAGGATTCCTATATATAGTTCCAAAATTCCTACAATGGAAAAAATACATGGCATGTACACTACTCTCTGCGAACAATCCCACAATGCAACTTGTGACACTGAATACAAGAAAAATGTAGATGATTCATACGTGCCCGAAATCTCAATATACTGCTCATTATAGAGTATTAGTTTGTTATATAGGAAATAGTGAATGTGTCAACAAGGGAGTGATTTCGGACACAAGTCTTGAAGAGGTTGTTCAGTTGAACACATCGTTATGTGGTTTGAGGACTAAGCCAATAAAAAGCACAATGTGACCACTGACGATGTGATCGAGATGGATGCGTTTGGTTCATTTGACTCATGAGTTACTAAACACACAAGTGGCTTTCATTCTTTTCGCTTCTTTGAATTGTGTCATCTCATTCACCAGTGGCTTAACAGAGCTCAAACCAGTTTGACTCTTACTGGTCTTTATCATGCAAACCCTGCACATGAGACAGGACAATAGTTCACCACATGAAAGCTGCCTAATGACTTCCTGTAATCCAGCCTCAGTGACAAAGTGTTGCAACATCCCTTTATCTCACCTGTTGTGAGATACACCTGCTGCAACACACCGGTTTTGACCTTTTCTGTGCTGCATGATATCAACCACTGAATGAAACAAACATTCATTCCTGGAGGGGAAAAAAGAAAAGTAGCTAGAGAGGAAGACCAAGTGAAAGTCTGAGGCTGCAGCTGCAGTATGAAAGGGAATCTTTCAACTGCAGCACAGATGGGCCTCTGGGAGGAGTTATTCAGAGGAAGCCGTCCTTCACCTCATGCCACCGCCGGGCTTCATGATGAACGCTGAGTGGTTTCGTCTTCAGGACATAATCATCTTGGGATGGGTTCCTCCAGTAAAGCTGAAACATGAGGGAGAAAGGGACAACAGTAACACGTCAGTACATCAGAAAGCTCCGCAGTAAACATTTACTGGTTCCGTCCTCTTAATTGTGAGGATTTGCTGCCTTTCTTCGTCGTAGATGATCGTTAACTCGGATAAAACGAGGAATTTGAAGATGCCATCTTGGGCTCTGGAAAATTATAACTCACTATACTCACTTATATGTCGTGCGTTATGCATTTTAAATGCTCAAGAATAAAAATGTGGACACATACTCACACAAAAATACTGTATCTGGAATGAAAGAAGTCAGATTGCAAGATTTTCAATATCTGCAGAAAACATCAATATTGGTTTCATGTGCACAATGATACCTGAATCTCACTAGATGCAAAATCTGCAGTCCTTACAAAACACCTGACTGTGCAGGAGAAAGAACAATGTACATACTGTACATGAAAACATACATGAACACTGTTCTAATAAGGTGCAGTATGAAGTATCAGAGTCAGTTTTTATGTAGACCCTGCTAATGGCCTTTGTGAGTGTTGGTCCATTTTGGTCTCCATGGCCATGTCACATGGTGCAGGTCTAAAAACTTTCAAACAGCAGCCTGTGACCTGTAGCGAGGATTACCAACATCTCTATTACTTATTAAATTGTGATGCAGCTTAATCTTCTCTAAATCTGCAGCTATTTTCAATTTGGAGTCTAGAGGGACGATTTAATCCCACCTTTACTGTTTTTCATTAGAATCTGTGGCTTTTGCACCGTCACTGATGGGAGAAAGAGGTACAATTTGCTGTTGTCTGTCCTTCTCAGTAGAAGGTCTACGGTCAGGCCATTCAGTTCAGTCTAAAATGAGAGTAAAGCTGAAAGGAGCTAGTTTGTTAATGTAAACAGAGCGCATTGACACACCGATGTCCTGCATATGACTGTATGAAACACAGCTATAGTCTTTAGCCGTGGTGAGCTTTCAAACGTGCAAATGAGTCCTTTCACAATTCTGTGACGACGTTATTAAGAGAAGCTTGTCTCAAGTTCAGCCTGTCTTTCATCTGGGGAGTAGCACCAAATCCCAACATCTCACAGTGTTTGTTAACAAAGGGTTAATAAAGCCAAACCGTACGTTTCACGGCCAGCAGAGTGTTGCCATGACAACAAGCCACTGATGTCACTGTGAATGGGTGACTCTCGTCGAGCTGCACCGCCTTCGGTATCCCAGAGTCCTCCTCCTTTCGTCCGAGGCGGCCGCGGGCCCCCTTTCCCCAGGTGTACACCTCCCCTTCTGTAGAGAGCAGAAGAAGAAGGAGCTGGTCAGAGCAAACCTCAGGATGCGCTAATCCACACAAATCTTTAACTGACAGCTCTGTCTCTCCAGCAGTTGCAGCATAATGGCTCTATCTGAAAGAAGTCACAGCTGAACAAAGACTTCCCTCAACAAAGAAAACCTACAGGCATGGCTGGCACTGCTGGCTTTCTCCCAGGGGAGCCAGTCCCTGTCACAATATGACATTTTACCATTTTACCCTCAGCTTTAGGAACAAAATACACACACACACACACACCTGTTACCTATCTGTTAACCCACATGTTTAAAAAAACCATACCAGTGATTTTGTATGTTTAGCTCATTAGCTAAAAGCCCCGTACAGTCTACATTACGGCTAGCCATTTCTCATGTAATGTAACCGTTAGATACTTGAAACTTGTTTTAGTAACATCCTTCGCAGTGAACATCCAGTCAGCTTTGTTTTGAGTTAAAGTTACACTGCTGTTGTGAGGTCACATTGCTGCTCACATGGGTGACTCTCATTAAGATGCAGTATCCCAGAATCCTCCTCTTTTCTTCCAAAGCAGCTGAAACCACAGATATCTGAACAATGTTATCTTACCTCTGAGCTGGGATGAACCCTGTTGTGTTGTGCAACTCCTACTCAAACATACTGCATCTGCAGAGCTTGTTGGAAACTCTGATTTCTGCTGCAGAACTGCAAGCATTTTAATGTGAAACCATAAAATTCACATCATCCTTTTTTAGAACATATGTGTGTGCTTATTATTTGTCTTCCGGGTATAATTAAAAGAGAACGTGGCTTGTGTCATCGCCATCTGACTGAACTTTGTCATGCAAAATCACACGGTTCTCCAGTTGGTTTGAGAGAGGTGGTGCGATTGACCTTTCATTCAGGAAGTGTTGTTTGCTATCATTATAACGGCATGGCAGAATAATCCAAGTAGTAGAGAAGAAGGGATTCTGCTCGGCTGCGTGAGTGGAAGTAAAAAAAAAAAAAAGTAAAATGTTTTACAAAAAACGGTCAAATTCAGAACTTGGGACTGTGTGTGTGTGCGTGTGCGTGTGCGTGTGCGTGTGCGTGTGCGTGTGCGTGTGTGTGTGTGTGTATACAGTCTGTGCTGGATCAATATGTTCCAGACGCTCCTGTTAGCTTTGATGCACCTGTTACGATGGGACAAATTACACCATGATCATGCTTATTTTTCCATGTATGTCCCAGCCCATGTTTACATGAACAGAGGTCTCGTCAGCCAAAATAACTGACACCTGTGGAGGTTTGCAGGGCTTTATGAACAGAGAAGGTTGAAATATCACATATAGTCCCCTTTACTCACCAGATCCGATAGCTAAGGTGAAAGCATCTCCACAGGCAGCCATGGTGACGCCCTGGGGCCCGGGCACCAGGTAAGGCACACGGCTGCTACGACGGGAACTGCAGCCCATCTGGCCATGCTGGTTGCTGCCAAAGGTAAAACACTGACCGCTTTCTAGACAAGGAAAATGTAGGTGAAAGTACTTATGCTTAGTTTAAAAATGAAAATCAGTGTTGAGACTTTGACACAATTAATGTTTGATTATTAGCAGTCTCGTTTTATGCCACTTGTCTTGTAAAAAAAACAAAAAAAAACCATAGCATTTCTATTTGTTACATGCTTATTTAACTTTAGCTTTATTGAAGAAGTTGAACATATTGGAAGTGATGTTTCCAAGCAGCCCTTGATCTGGTGCTGCGAGAAGCTAGAAAACTAGTTTGGCTAGAACTAAATGAGTCAGTGACCGTCTCTTATTTCATACCATTATGCAGGCAGTCACACAAAGCAAAGCAAAAGAAGTCTGCTACAAAAATGTGATTTTATTGATTAATAATGGTAATATTTTACCTGTAACAGCAACAGAATGAGCCGTCCCAATGTCAATGTAAACAATCTTCTCACTATTGAGTGGGGCCGATTGGACAGGAGTGTAAGAATGAACTTCTTCCACCTGATTCGAGGGACTTGGCTCATCTCCAGCTGTTATTTTATCTAGCCCGAGCTTGTTGAACCTGACCATAACAGAACAGCAAAATCAACAAACTTGCAAAAGAGGAATATAGAAATACTTTGTTCTTTTCCTTTAAACCACTCCTTCAATATACAACAAAATCTGTAATATTTTGTATTCTGGTTCCTTGTCTGCTGCAGGTAGCTGCTGAGCAGATGCTGCTTCTACTCTGACCTGAAATTAATGCTGTTGTGTTTCCTGTTGCTTTTCTTACTCATTCACAGTCCTACATCTGGTCAAAAACATCTCTGAGAAAGAAGGATTAAAAACTGTCAAAACATGTGTTTGTCATTTTAGGAGAATGCTGTCTCACAGGTTGCGCACATGACTATTTGGTGTTAGCAACAGAAGATCGCTTTTACAAAATGCATCAAAACATATCCTTTATGGAAACTTTACATTGGCTATGACTTCTCATTAAATGTGAAATGAGGTGTTTCACTGCTCATTATTAACTCAGGTCAGTCAGTGACATATTTACTGAGACTAATGGAAAAATATAGAGTAACTACCTGTTACTTCCACATGCCACAATGCTGTATTGGGTGCTGATAATGATGGAGCAGTCAACTCCACACACCACCCTCTGGGCCTCAAACTCCACAGGTAAACACACCTGCTGTGGAGAGTTGTGGGTGTCTTGGGTGCCTAGCCCGAGGCGACCTTCCAGACAGAGGAAGAGAACCAAGGACAGAGACCCAACAATCAAGCGGTGACAGAGATGCTGCTGTCATAAATCAGTCACGTACAAGCAAACACCAAAAGATGAATACTAAGATAGCTTGAGTGAGTTTAAAAACAACCGGTTCATTTATTATACCATTGTCTCCTCTTCCCCAGGCAAATACTTCTCTTTCATTGGTCACAGCGAGTACGTGGGAGGCACCACATGACACCTGAACCAGCTCGTAGCCGAGGAGCGCCTCAACTATCTTGGGCTAAGTACAAAAACACAGAGAGAAAATTAATTTAATCATTGCAATGTTTATATTACAGGGTTATATTTTAATCAAAAATCTGTAGGAAAGTGGCGTCCTGGTAGCTGAGTCTTTATTAGGTATACAATATAACTTCCACATCCCTAGTTCAATTCACCTTTGTTGCATGTCATACCACTCTCTCTCTCTCCTGTTGTTTCCTGTCTGCCTCTCTATCAACCAATACAGGTTAAAATGCCAAAAGAAATGTATAGGGACCAAAAATGTATTTTTTAACTAATGTTTTGTTCTCGTTTTTTCCATTAAGGAATGTCATAATGTAGGACATTTCCTCACATATTTTGACAGAAAATCTACAGTAAGTAAAAACTAAACCTTGGAAGACACATGGACAAAGCACTGTAGGTAGTGACTAACATTGTAGATCTGTTTACATAGTGGAGCAATACTAGAGATATACATATACAGTATATATACACACTATACATATACTAGGTACACCTAGATAAACTAATGCAGTCTAATACAACAGTCCTGTAATAAATCCTCCCTTTGTGAAGGTTGTAATGTTCAGTTTTTATTGAAGCTGTTTTAGAAAGGTGATGATTCAATTTTCTGATCAATATTGATGATAGAGTTCAACTGTATGACATCATACTGAGAGGTGTTTCTAATATTTAGCCTCATTGATACAAACAATGTGAACATTACAAAAACCAGTAGAACCTATTACAGGACGGTTGTATTAGACTGCATTCGTTTTAACTAAGGTATATCTAATAAAATAGCAACTGAGTGTTCATTTAATCTGAATGTAACATTCAAATATTTTTCTTTGATTGGTGGACACGTACCTGTGTTACATCATTGAAGTTACCGTGTCCTAGACAGCCGTTGCTCCCACTTCCAAATGTCATGATAATGCCCCTGTCTACAAATTGAAAATAAAAAGAAGGGATTAAAGACTCTTAGTTGATGAATGAAGGTGTATTCTTATGTAGCTCAACAGAATGCTTCTAATCCATATCTAAGAAATGCTAATCTGCATCACTAGAGTAAAATGTGATGAAAGAGAGGATGGGTCTTTAATCCTGTGTTATTTGTTTTTCAGTGGTAGGTGGACTGACACCAGCTTCCTGAAACACACTGCCTAACAGAGCAAGGAAAACTACTCCGAAACTGCTAGGCAAGCATGTAGACTGTATCTACACTTTCATATGTTCAAATGCCATCTCAGTGTTTCACAGCCATGTGGTGCAGTGTGTGAAGGCAGAAAACAGAGATTAAACATTGATTTCCTTTAGCAGAGCTCCCTGCTAGGCTGACTGGGCATGGATGCAATGTCTCACTCTGGTTATGCAGAATGGCCCACTAACCTGTCATGCAGGTGGTGAAGAGATCGCCACAGGACACAGACTTGATGGTGACTCCAGACTGACCCTCAAGGAAACGTGAAATGAACTGAGGCTGCATCTGCTCGACCACACCGGGCAGACTGGCCTCACCAGACCCCACTGATGGTGCCTGTGACAATAAGTGATTATTTGTCTGCGATGAGCAGAGAGATGATTAGTCTTAATGGGGGAAAAAGAGTGAGAAAACATAAGTAACTAAAAGTGAAAGAAAAAAATCCACCCTCTGATACACCATTAGGAACCATCAATCTGTGATATTCAATGCCTTCCAGCAGTTATTTTATTATTAACCACCCATTTTCCCCAGCCAGTCTCATCTCAACTGTAATCCAAGATCCAAAAAACTTGTTGCTTTCAGCAAATTGGTGGCGGCTGAGGGGCTAACACGAAAAGCTGATTTTTATTAATTATATTTTTGATGGCTGAAAAATATGACCTGCATTATAGCTGTTGTAAAATATATTGGAGTGACAATCCCTAAACTGTATTTGGCTAGTTATCTTTGAGAATAAGAAAACATACATCCTCGTACATCAACAAGTTGACCCAGGAGTGCAGAGAAGATCACAGCTGTTCCTTCCTATAGGGAGGATTTTTCCTTTATAATGCATTACTTCACAAATGTTTAAAACAGCTTTGGAAGCAAAAATGTAAAAAATGTAAGGGTTTACACATACCTCCCACGTAATCAGACGGCCTGACTTGGTCACCCCCATCTTCTGAGTGCGACCCAGAGACACTTGAAGCACCTCAGTGTTGAGCATCGGCAGGCGGAGGGGCGCTGAGATTCCACTTCCCCAAGTATACACAGAGGACAGCGGGAGGGAATGCACCTTCCCTGATCCCAAACCGAATGATCCATCTGTTTAATCCCATGAAACAACAACCAAATTTGTAATTAAAGTACTATGATCAACCTGGTACAGCTAGTTGTTGTCAATTAATGGTATTATGTGCCTGACCTCTGGACCTGTTGGTAGGAACTCTCCCTCCTGGTCTACCGTGAGGACCAGTTTGCACAGCAGACAGTGATTTCTCAACCCTGTAAAAAGCCAGAGAAGTGTTTATTCATAGAATATAGAAGAAAGAAGTCGTTATACAAAATATAGGAAATAATCTCAAATCAAAGTTAAAACAACTGTCTAGTCATTAGCATTAAGGTGCTACCTGCGCATTTTGACATTGCCTATATCTGTGTAGAGGTTAAGCAGGGGCCTGATACATATTGGAAGAGCCATTATTTCATTGAGTTGAGGCCGTTTGGATGGATCCAGATTGAGCATGTTGAGGATGAGCTGTCGGAGTTCAGGGCTGTACCGGTCTGAAATTGGAGCAAATGTCCCGCTCATGATCTTCAGAACGAGGGCGGGTAGATTCTGAACGCAAAAGTAAAGAGCGTTATAGAGCAGAATTACAAAATGCATTATAAATATGTGAAAAATCCCCAATCCCCTTTCTAAAATCCCTGCCAAAGGAATATGATTTTCACATTTCACACAGAATTGGTATTGAATGCCGTTTCGAGTGCAAGATAAATTTATGTGAGGTTTTGTGAATTATTCATCTTCGTTAAAATCCAAAGCCCCAGCAATCTGCTCTAGAGTTAAACATGGGGCAACCTGGGGTCTTCACATGAAATATTCTGAGAAATTGTAAGATTCCATCTCCCATGGTATAAGCTCTATCAGAGGCAATGATAGATGATGGTTTCATTGCCTTTTTACAGAGCAATCGTTTAAGCATTACATTTGTATTAGAGGAATAATACTTCTAAAGTGAACACAAACAGTTTTGCATTATTTGAATCACTACATCCACGTAAGGGAGGGATTTTTGTAAAGAAAATGTTTTATGTACAGCAGCCTCGAAGGCTCTCTTAAGGCTTGCCAGCTCGTAGAGCACACAGCCCAACGCCCAGATGTCACTCTTCTGGTTATACGGCTTTCCCTCACACAGCTCTGGGGAGATGTAGCACGGGGTCCCGACCACCTGCAGGGTGAAAAAACTGGGTCATTGATTTGTGCTCACACATGTTAGGAGTCAACATGTCGGGATATGTACGTTACAGCTCCAAAATAAGAGGGAAATCAACTCGCCGTGTAAGCTTTGCTCTTGCTGACGAGGATTTTGGAGATGCCAAAATCACCAATTTTGACGATCATCTGGTGCTTGTCGAGAAGAATATTCTGCGTCTTAAGGTCTCTGTGCAAGATAAGCTTGTTGTGGACGTGGTACAGGGCAAGTAGGATCTGTACGAAGAAGTGAAGGATGGTGTCCTCGTCCAGCAGAGAGTTACAGCGCTTCTGTATGTAATCAGCCAAGGTTCCACCTGCATGAAACAAACATTGAGAACAGAATAAACAACAAAGATGACTTCTGTTCATCAAAACCATAATGATTATCTCTCGATCAAGTAACTGGGTTGAGTGAATAGCAGTGAGATGATGATATCAAAGCCAATAAGGGAAAAATGTAACAGGACACAGCAGTGACATGTTAAATGTCAACAAAGAATATTTCTGTAGTGCTGTATTTTTCATATTTTGATGATTTATTCTATATTTAATAAGAAATCGCTGCGTCTAGGTCAGAGTTTAGGCTAAATCTGATATTAGTTGCTCGTTCGGCCTTCCCAGCCCCGACGTGGGAACGAGAAAAGGCACGCAGCTCTATGGCGCTAAACCATTAGACAACGAACAAAAGGGGGTCGTGTAATAAGATATTGCAGTAATCTCACCTGGTGCGTACTCCATAGCTATCATGAGGGCCTTGTCTTCCAGGAAGTTCTCATAGTACTCTATGATATTTGGATGACTGAGCAGCTTTAAGACCTGACACTCATTCTGAGCTGCCAGGCGTTCGTCCCGTGACATCTGCTCCACTGGGATTTCCTTCAGGATGACAAAGGCCCCATCGCTGCGCCTGCGGCACAGGTGAACGATCCTGACAGAAGGGGAACATGTGAATCTTGGTCCACAAACAGTTTGGATCTGGTGTGCCAGTGCTACTGAGCACTTGGCACTACTTTTGTTACAGACCGACAGGCATTTTGTGTGATTTGAGGGAAACAAATTACAGGTTGATGAGCGTGACTGGGAATCAGTGGTGTCAGATTAAATCTCATAGGCTGCGGTATGTTCTGAGAGCACACGGTGAGTGTTAACTGTACATTTTTGCTCTACAAAAGAAACAGGTATAACTCTGCATGAGTTCGGTTGTGGAGAAAGCACAAAACGTGAAGTACAGCCGCTGGGAAAGTGATGCTCGGGCGCCTGCACTGTTGCCTCAGCACCAGCCTGGCTGAAGTGTCCAAAAATAACTTTCCACAAGAGAAAAAAAACAAAACAAAATAAAACACAAACCATAAATGACAACAACCCTGCGACACACGCCGAGTGGCTTTGGCTTCGTGTTCACCGCGCGTCTAAGCGTCTCGACGCTCTGTAAGTCACCTTCCTGCAAACGTCTGTGCCTCGTTAACGCCGTTTTTTCGGGCCTTCATTTGAGGGCGGAGCACATTTGACGCTTCGGGGGGGAAACTGGGGGCTTTGCGGGCTTCTAGGCTTCTTAGTTCGCGCCTGACAAACGTCTAGAAAATGTGTGTAAAACAAAGTTGAGTTATTTTTGTTTACCCGAAGGCTCCTCTTCCGACCACTTTGATTTTCTCATACTTTTCCATCGCTGCCCCCAAACGTCTCTGCCGTCTCCAGGCAACCCGTCCCCAGTACGGGAAGCAGCGAGGGACAAAATATCCTCTCCCGAAACGCTAAAAAGGCTCACAGACGTTGTATATGTACAGACTGTCGGTGACGCACGTCGTACGTGTTTGCAGCCGCAGAGATGTAGACAGCGTGGCAGTGAGCGAACACGCTGAACACCAGGACCCTGAAACTGAAGCAGCTAAACGGGATTCAGCCATCATTTATTCAAGTCTTTGCGCCTGTGTTTTTCCTTCAACGACAAATCAAAATGAGTGCTGCCTCTTAAAAATAGCCCCTTTTGCTCCTGTCCCCATCTGTTCTTCACTCTGTTTTAATGGCCTGACTTGTTACAGGACATTGCTGCAATAGATTTACAGCAGTAAGGGTTTGTTTAAAGCTTCACTTGGCTTATTTCTAAAGTTAGTAGGCTCTGGGTGCTTCCTTAACCATCAGAAAATGTATAGTTGTAATGGTCACAAAACAAAGAAATCGGCAAAGAATAAAAGTGAGTGACATGTCTGTGTCTTTTCTTCTTAATCTCTACTTTTTCCTCCAACAGAAATCCAGATTGAAGTCTGTCTTCCAGGTTTTTGTAGTCAAGGAAATGTCACATTCAACCAATATTGTCTCTTCTCTAACAAGGGACATTGTTTTTTATTTTGTGTGATTTCTATTTGTACCGACATGTGACAAATGCCTTATACGCACTTGCAGTGCTGTCTAGCAATCGTGCCAGTAAACAAATTAAGTGAATAGAAAACTGAAATGGAGACACGGAGGCAGATGCGATTAGTGTAGCGTCTTGAACATGGACTTCAGATACTGTAGTATTACATCCAGACGCCTGGTGATTATAAAGCGCCTTCCCCTTGTCTGAGATTAGCAGGAAGGAGGTCGCATGAGCAGGTTTCCCCTCTCTGCCACAATGGGGATAATAAATGCTTTGTGCTGTGACAAAGCCTGCTCTGTATTGTGCTGAAGTACGTACCTCCACTATTATCATCAATCTGAAATAATGATATATATCACCACAAACAGTGATCTTCAGGTAATTGAACCTTTTCTCTACAATTTGCAGTTTTTTTAAATTAAGTTAGGTGGAGGGACGATAGAGGAGAAGGTGGTTTTAGGCAAACAATAGTTTGCTCTTTCTCAGGGATATACTGTCTCAATAAATGAGCACCTAAAGGAGCCCTGAAGTGCACACGCCACTTCTCAAACCGGCTTAGTGACATATTTGGCCTGTCTTCTGTCAGCAGATCTGTCTCCAGACGTAACAGTCAGTGTCCAGGAATGCACTGTGTAGGATAGTGAAACTGACGCTAAACCCCAGGTATGAACCTACGCCTGAAGAGCCATTAATCTTTGGAGATTTCTTAAGTGATGACAGGAAGTTGTGGGTAAGGTTGCTTCGTCACAGCGATGCTTTCGCCTCTTTCTCTCACCTTCGACAGGTAGGCGTAAGACATTGTGACATTTCACAGTAGAAAAAGCACAGGCGCATCGATAACGTAAGTAGTAACACCTGTGCTTTCAAAATGTCTTCTGTGACAAAACATGACAAATTGGTGGTTACGAATGCAGCATGGACACAATCAATAAATCTAATCAATGTCAATTAAGTATTAAAAAAAGAAGACATTTTATAAATTACCATTAACCCACACTTTTCTAGAATCTACAACAAAGAAATTTGCACTTTTACTGCCAGAGAATTAAACTGAATCTTCCTCTGCCCAAGAACGACCTATGTCTCTTCTGCTATTTACGATGCACTTGCTGGAAATAAATTAACCCCTAGATTTTCTCTTTATTGGCTGCTTGCAGAGTCTCCACAGTAGCTGTTTCTCAACACACAGGGGAAAGAAAAATCACCCTGGAATCAATATGGTTCAGTGCTGAGCCAGGCACAAAGATTCCCAGTTTGCTGTGGCCTGGGTGCAACAACCACAACAACTACATCTGCAGTGTCTGCTGTCAAAAACCCTGAGCTGTTTCTTTGGAAACCTGCAGCTGTGAGGAATTACAGGTTTCTGTGATAAAACTATGAGTGCAAAAGCCTCTCACATTCTCTCACACTACAGCAAAATAACCATGGTGAGGCAACCAGGAAACACAAGAAATGGTATTAGGTTACATTTCTCTCTCTAACCACAGGGTGTTTTGTTGCAGAGAGCCCTGTACTCAATGGGTAAGTTGATTAATTATATGGTTCATGGTTCATGCTTTAAGTTTCATACTCAGATGCTGATGACACATATTCAGTCCTCTCTTTCTTGTTTGTCTCTCTCTCTTTCTCAGACACAAAAACACACATGTAATTAAATTCATTTGGAATAATTACTGCAGAGTTGTTTAACTTGACTGTTTTAGAATCACTTTATGAAAGGAATTGCAGTTTTTTTTAATCGCAGGGAATTTTCTAGCACATGTAAAATCACCGACCCAGAGAGGTAGGACTTCCTGGAGGTTTTGGGACAGAGAAATGCTCCCAAGTGGCTTGATGAAGAACTGAAAAACAAAATCTGTGAATGAGATGCCTCATCATAAGGTTGTGCTGCCATCTAGTGGTGTGTTTGTATACTGTAGCCTATGCTCTGTATGACGTTCTCTTTCTGTAGATATACTGTAGGGGGCAGGCTCAGTTGCACAACAGTAGTCAATAGGGACTAAACTGTGGATTACGTTTCATTGCTTTGACACAAAATGCATTGTCTGTTTTGATTTTTGATTTATCTGTAATTTGTTATAGCACATAGACTTAATTGGCAAACTTGGAGCAGATGTGAGAAAGCAGCACAGGAGCAAAGGACATTTCATTTCAAAGGAAAGAAGACAAACACACATCAGTTATGAATAAGAAAATGACGACATGTGCAAACAGGATTAAAGAAGTTGTGAATGAGCTGAAAAATGTTTAGCAGGTAAATAAAAGTAAACTCCTGTGTGGGTTTACGTTTCACACAGGCAGCCGTTGGGGCAGGCGGCGCTGTGTGTAAGTGGGAAGCTATTTCTGATGAGTTTTAGTCAGCTCACTTCCTTTCGCCCCCACCAGGCTGCAGAGAGGCCAGCTGTGGGAAATGAGAGCCACACTGTGTTTATGGAACGAGTTATAGCCAAGGAAGTTTACTGTTGGGCTCTCTGTTTTAACATACCAGGTTTAGACTGCTGGACTTTAAACATAACAAAGATGTGTATGGTTATTATCAATCATATCTACATTTACAGTAACAGCATTTGCCCCTGACATTGTCACCAGTTTACCTAAATAAAAATCTAATTTTGTACTTGTGTGTAATGTATTGAAGCCGCTATACTCACTATACAATATATATTGCAATATTCCCCTAAAAAATTACAAAGGTCCACGCGAGGAAAAAGATGACCTAAGATTGGCCTTTGGGGTACATCATGAGCCCTCACCTCTTAACTTCAGCAGTCTCTTGGATATTTACACACAGTGGAGGAGAGTAACAGTACTTAAGAGTACTTAGAACAGATTTGATCGGTACTGATATTGATGATAATATGATATTGGTACTTTAGTTAAATATTTCCATTTTATACTACTTAATATGTCAACTTCACTACATTTCAGAGGAAATCATACTTTACATACTGAACTAGATTTATTTTACAGCTGTAGTTACTAGTTACTTTGAGATTTAGATTTTTGAAATAAACGCCGCCTCAGCCAACATTAAAATGTTTCTTGTGCGCTCATAACAATACAGTAACAAAGTGAATATAATAATACAACACTCAAAAGGAGCAATTCTGCAAAATGAGTACTTTATTGTAATGCATCTGTACTTGTACTTGTGATGGAGTATTTTATCATTGTGGTTTTGCTACTGTTACATAATTAAAGGTTCTAAATACTGGTATCAAAATAAACACACACTGTGTTAGAGATCCTTCTTAGAGTTAGTATTGTTGTTATTAATAATAAATTAAAAGGCAGAGAGAAGGGGCCATAAGATTAATTATAATGCAGTTATTATTATTATATTATTATAGTCATATAATTGTGTATAGGACTTATTCGTCATGCTTACCCAAAAATGTCAGCATCCCCGCTCTTTGATTTCGTTTCTTGCGTAACAAGATCGCAGCTGCTGCCCCTCCTTGTTTCGACGGTTAAAGTGTGCAGCAGCAGTACCGATGGCATAACCGGTTCAGTAAAATGAACTACTCTTTTGTTTAGTCATTCGTTCTATTTTGTCTGGGCCCCCCCCAGACAAAATTGGCAAAACTATTACTAATTTCTGTCCAATCCTGAGCCTGTTTAGCTGCCATGTGTAAAGTGAACGAAAGACCCAGACTCTGAATCCCATGGACGAACGAGAGTCCAGTGGCGAACAAGTCATCTCTGACCAATACTGAGCCCGTCACGTGACAAAAACACGACCCATTGTTGTTGTTGCGCAATGAACACATGGACTAATTGCTCCCTGAGAGGACTCGTTCCTACTAGTTCGCAACAAAAGAGTAGTTCAGTGAACGACGCGCTCGTGAACGACGCATCACTATGCAGCAGCACTTTCTGCACAGACAGGCGGAGGCACGTTGCACCACAGGGAGCTCCGTGAGGACACACAGCGCCGCACCGGGATGAGCTGCTGTGGGAATCCCCTCCCAGCGTTCCTCTCCAGGCTCGAGTCGCTGCAGACGCGAGGATTGACCGGCCGCAGCGCATCAGAATAAAGACCGCTGTCCTGCACAACACTCCCGTCGCATTCCGTGCGTGTCTGTCCATCACCGCGCCGCGGAGACGTCGACAGGAGCCGAGCCACAGAGAATAAGAGCAAGCGCCCAGAGACCGGGGGAGAGCAGGGCTGGGGAGGAGAGGATGGACGCCCTGGTTCCTGTGCTGAAGAGTCACCCGGGCCCGTCAGTGCTGGTCTGCTCTCTGCTTTTCAGGGTGGCCCACCGGTTGCTGCAAAGGCTGCCTGTGCCCAAAGAGGTGAGGGAGAATGACTTCCGCTTCTGGAAGTGGAGGAACCTCTCTGTGTCCGTGGTGCACTCCCTGCTGACTGGGGCATGGGCCCTGACCTGGTGAGTTTCCATCCATGCATCTGTCTGCCCACCCATCCACACTGGCACACCATTGTCTATTCACAGTCCGCATGCTGTGTTGTGTAGCAGTGACAGCCTGTGGCAGCCAGGAGAAGAAGGGCTCGCTCAGACAGGGAGGGGGACGGGGGGAGACAATGGCATCTTTAAGTGGGGAGGGAAAGGCCAGCGTACAGTATGAACCACACAAAAGCTCGCATTGATGTTTGCTTCTGCTCCTGAATTTGTGTCAGACTCGAGAGGTTTTGTGAGGAAACAAGTGCAGTTTCAGCCCCACATTCAGCCGACAGTCAGGGCTACTGAAGCGGCAGACTGCAGATACATTAACTTGAAAAACCTGCTGGCCAAACAATTATTGTGAAAGCATCACGAGAAACCATTCTTTGGGGCGGGGACGGAGCTTGTGACTCATCTTTTAACATTAAGTTGTGGCACCAAGGTCACATTTTTCTAAACTGTCTTCACTCTCCCTTACTACGATTTGGCAATAATTGAGAGTTTCTCTGGAGGAAAGAGGGATGTTTTCACATTCAGAAAGTAGGCTTTTGTGCCGCCAACGCAGTGCCAAGGAGTCGTGTGAAACGGATCGCTGCTTTACATAAAGACTATAGGTCATTTATTAACAATAATTCTGTCACGGTGTTTATACAGGGAGGGGACACACAGAGAAAGCTTTGGTGACTGAGGTGTGCCAAATAGCAGCAAGGAGTGACAAGGAAAAATGCAAAATCAAGAGTCTATTTTAGAGATAAATAGTAGTAGAATTGCAGAAATAATGGTATTCTTTACAAATACAGACACAGATGGAAACTACATAGTAAATTATAGTAAAATGAAACCATACAACATTGACAGTTCTATTTCTACAACTACTAAAAAGTGTTTTTTTTTTAATTGATCAGGGGGTAAAAAAAACAAACCCCACCTGATATTAATGTCTCTGCTTAGTCAGGCTTTTCTCTCCAGGAGTGAGCCCTTGTATGTGTGAGTGAGGCAAATACAGACCCGTCTATCAGTAACATGTATCCCTCTCCAGCGTGGTGGTTTGGCCAGAGACGTTGAGCAACCTGCACTCTTACCACACCCCCCTGTCCTACCTGCTCGTCTGCGTCTCAACAGGTCAGTGAATGAACAAGTAAGAGGAGTGAGGTTTTGGTGTATAAATGAAGATGCATGTTTTTGATCGCATCAGTTGCAGGCAAATTTCCGGTCACTCAACTGATTGTTGCAGCGCTAGTTTAGTGCGTGAGAGGGAGACGTGGGAGAGGTGTTGATCGACGGCATTTTCTCTTCCACCCTTCGACTGAACTTAACCCTCCTGTCCTGGTGTGTAGAGGTGCCACCGTTCCAGTTGCTGCTTTTCAAAGAAACGACAAAAAGAGTCGCCCCTCTCACCTGACTCTCAGAATAGGCGTATGGGCGTCTCCTCTAAATCACCATGGACACCAAAGATAATCCCATACTGTGTGTGGTTAGGTCTTATGTGCATCTTTGTGTTACCATGCAGACACAAATCTGTGGAGATCTGCCTTAACAACCGCAAAACAGCTACGGTCTCCACTGAGGCCAGCCACGGCAGATACTGGAGGTCACGTTCTTTAACGTGAGGGCCGGTGGTCGTGTGTCTCGCTAGCCACAACGTGGCCAGTCGTACAAGCCTCCAGCCACATGAGGCATAAACAGCTTAGTTGTCAGATTAGTTGAACAAACGTGAACTCTTAATGTGTCTCAATGAGCCTCTAATTAACAAAAGGTGACACAAGGGAAATCTTGCATTGCAATGTCATATATGTTCAACGCCATCTTGTGAGAAGGTGATCTTTAGGAACCCGCTACAAGCAGGTAGTAACATAAACAAAACAAGTGATGACATTTCGTTTACGTTTGACTACTAAACTGGAATATTAGGTAACAAAAAGTAAAAGTTTGCATTTCACAAATAAGACACGTGGAAAAACATCCCCCCCGTGAGAAATCAAGGCTGCTGTTATTTTTGGACAAAGCATGTTCTCATGTAGAAAATCCTCATTCTTTATGATTACCTGTTATTATATCAATTTTGATGGTGGAGTGAGGGGAAGCATTAAGACAAAGCACTCACTGTAGTTGGGAAATCACACATTTGTCTGGTTTATCGAGTCACACCTGTCTGGTTGACAGTGGCTGTCCAATCTAACCTCATCACCTCGCGTTACATTGGCACTCCCTTTACCTGCTTGGTTTAGTTGATGCCATTGTTACTTCAGTGAGTGAAACAAGCTTCGCTGTACAAACACAACAACGGCTTCTCTGTCATCGTTGCTCTCCTGTTCAAGCTGCAGTTTGAACGGACACAAAGCTGCACATGCGGAGTTACTTCCAGTGAAATGTTTCTGCAGGCAAAAGAAAACTCACACAAACTCATAAGCTTCTCACAAGCAAAGTAAGATCTCTCACACATGTGATGCCAAAGCACAGTGTGAAAAGATGAATGAATAAATGTTTGTATTCAAACATTCATACACCCAAAGAAGCCCAGTCTACGTGGTCTCACAGGACCCTACTTACATTACATGCAGAGGCAAGAGAAAGCACCTGCTGCCGTACCCTAATGTGTCTAAACATACGTCAGATATAAACCTAACAAATGAAACACCTCGTATGTGTAAATGTACTGTAATCTACATCCATGTGTCATGACAGTAAAATATAAAATGCACTTTATTCTCAACCTCATCTACTTCCTGTCTGATAAATCTGTGGCAGCTTTAAAAACCCACACAGTGAATATCTATAGATGACGCTTCCCACTATTCTCCTCCCTCTTAGGATACTTCGTGCAAGATGTAGGGGATATTATCATGACAGGACATGGAAGAGGATCATGGGAATTTTTACTCCATCATGCGCTGGTAAGGCGACGTGTCTGTGTCTATGTTATCTAACTCTATTATAATCTACCTGTAAGGCCGAATTTCTGATTGAGACGAGATAATCGGAGTCACGATGTTACCCTCAGCAACTCAGCTCAAGGAAGTTGTCATTTAATTTCAAGGTGATCTGCGCAAGAAACCTGTTTCATGTGAATTAGATTTTAGCTGCAAAATTTGTTTCTCAATGTCAACAAATTTGGGAGAAATGTGTGTTGTACTTTAAGGCTTAAAGATATGTTGTTGATTTAAAAAAAATAATTTTTTTTTATAACAGAATACTGTTTTATTATTAATCAAGTATCCACAAACAGATCCAAAGTGGGGAGAATGAGTACAGGGAAATAACAGAAAGTGTCTCTTTCTTGGGTGTTTATCCCTGAAACATCCTTTAATTTCTCCTTTAAGTAAGTTTAATGTTAAAAGCAACATTTCTGACAGGATCATGAACACTGTATTATTTATCAGCTTGTTCCAACTCTTCATTAAAGCTGTATGATTTCTAAACTAAGTGAAATACTGAATCCAAGGCTCGTGAAGACTTGTGAAGCATTTCCCCCCAGATTCACTAAATATGTCAGATATTTGGTATTTTTAGAAACTTTGGCTTCGTCTCTAGAATTTAAAATGAACTTATTTTTGATGCACTATGGTGAGACTTTAGTGGCAGTGGGGTTTAAGAGGTTTTGCAATATGTGGAGCTTTGATCAGAATCATAGAATTATCTATATTTTCAAAGAGCAAACCATAGAGTTTTAGCTCTTTGGGCCCTGATCTTCATATGTGAGTTAGCCTGATTTGATTGTGGATGATGTCCCTTTCTTAGAGGTATAATTATTAGATTAGTAGAATTATGGTTTTAGAGCTTATTGCAAACATGTAACCATCACATTTCACATTAGAGAGTAAAATACCTATAGATAATAAAATACACAACAAAATAAAAAAGGGTACACTCAACCAACCCAAATTTAGTTTGGGATACTAGCAAAGACATATGTTTCTGACTCTTAAAAGGCCAGTGGAGCCAGAAAACATGGCTTTTAATTTGACATAATGATAGGAATTTGTTATTTGAACACTTAAACTCATTAAACGTATTTGCACTTACAGACAGTATGTGTCAATTTATTATGAAGTTGATAAACTGTACAAAAATGATATCAGATGCTGTAAAAACATCTCCGTCTCTCTCTCTCTGTCTGTCTCCTCCTCAGGTGATCTGGTGTTTCATGTACGCGCTCTACACTCAGCTGTATATAGCCGGCGCTGTAGTAGCTCTCTTCGTAGAGGTCAACAGCATCACCCTGCACCTCAGGCTGATGCTGAAGCTGGCGGGCGCTCAGTCCTCCTCCATGTACCACATCAACAAATTCGCCAACCTGTTCACCTACGTCACGTTTCGCCTGAGCACCCAGCTCTACCTCACCTGGTACATCGTCCACAATTACTCCTGGCTGGACAATGGCGGATGCTTTCTCGTCTCCATTATGGTGATGAACATTATGATCCTGGTTTATTTCTACCGCCTGCTCCGTGCTGACTTCTTCTCCAGGAGTAAGAGCTCTGTGGGACAGAACAGGACACATAACAACAACTCCAAAAAGTTTCTCAGTGATTGACTGGGGAAGGTTTATGGAACTATACTATGTTTGTATTTAGGGTGGGAGTTTACACATTTTGTCATTTTCAAACCTTAACTAACCATTCCTCGTGACAACAAGTCCCCATTGTTGTGTCTCACTGCCAAAGGTCAAACCTCCCCAAAACATCTTCTGGTAGAACAAGGTGCAGCCCTGTCCAGGTGCTGCATTCCAGAGATGTTGGAAAGTCAGAAATGTGGCTTTTCATGGGGCAACAATGCAACACTGCTTTAACTGTTATTTTACTGAAGCCAAAATTCTGGGTTAAACTCTGGTTGACATTTCTCAAACCCTTGAAATGTTACCTCTTTTAGTATATTTACAATTTACAACTATTTATTTACAGCATCATGTAACCTTAAAGGAATTTGTCGACATTTTGGGAAATACTCTTAGTCGCTTTCTTGGCAAGTTACATGTGAAGATTTATACCACCCTCATGTCTGTATGGAATACATGAAGCTACAGGTAGCAGCCGGTTAGCTTAGCATAGCAGAGAGTGGTATCAATCTATTCATTTTACTCCCAGCAACAAAGCAAATAAGCGTGTTTTCCAAAATATCGAACATTTACTTTTATTAGATCAAACTTCAACATCATGTAACCTTAAATGAATAGTATGACATTTTGGGAGATTTTTCACTTTCTTGATTGATACTCTCATATCTATACAGTAAATATGAAGCTATAACCAGCAGAGGGTTAGCTTAGCATAAAGACTGGAAACAAGGGGAAACAGCTAGCCTGGCTCTGCCCAAAGGTTATTAAAAATATCCATCTTCAGTTGTACTCATTTCCAGTCTTTTTGCTAAGCTAGCCAGCTGCTTGGTGTGGCTTTAGTGTACAAATACAAGACAATGATTAATCTTTTAATCTAAATCTCTGAAAGAAAGTGAAGAAACATGTACAAGTATTCCTTCAGTCTGTTAAAAAAAAGCCCTGTGTGATAAATAGTTCAACACATACATTTGAAATGTGAAATTGCAGTTAGCAGTCGCTAACACTTTGTAGCTGCCAGCCTACCAGTATGTTGCCATATCTTTAACATTTGCATGGGGAGCAGTGTTTTTATATAGACCCCTCGCTGGGCGTATTGAACAACCTGCCAGCTGTGATTTTCTGACACTGAACTTTGAATTTTAGCAGCAACACACTCACATTTTAACGACATGTATATACACAGTACGTTCTTTCTCTATGATGCCATTTGTGGCTGAATGAGATACTGAGCTGTGACTGAACTGGTACCCAAGACTCAATGTTGTCAATTCAACTGGTAACACATAAGAATGCAGGACAATTTATGGTCCTCTTATGGTTCTCATGTAAAATCTGTTGGTATTCGACACAAGTCGGGCTGAAGCTGGATCTTCCTGCCGTCTGGTAATTGAGCTAATCAGGAAGTGGGCACCATGAGAAACCCTTCATACAGAGCAGGCAGCAGCACAATCAGTACTGTTATTGCACCACCTGTGTTTGTGTTGATGTGGAGTAATAGGAGAGTATAGCCACCGTGTGTAACTTGTTTGCAAAATGATAATACTTTTACAGAATAGACCCCTTTTTTAAGATATTTAATGACGACCTTCACGTGAAGATGTGTTTCCTCGTCATCCCCTCTCCTCCAAACTGGACATTTGTAAATAATGTCCTCAAATGTACATTACCTTTTGATATATTTTGAATGGTAATACATACAAACACCGTTAGTGGACTTTAAATGCTTATTTCCTAATCATGCCATAAAGCATAAGTGCTGACAGTGTTCTTTACAAACCTAATAATCAGTACATTTCATTTTCTATCTCTAGCCAATGCCAAAAAAGTCCAGACAGACAGAGTTTAGATGTGTCTGACCTGTGCTACAGTGCCTTTACCACATGCAGTGCCTTTTTTCAAAAAGAACAAAGCACAGGTAAAGATAATGTACAAATAAAGTGTAGATATAGTGCAGATGCCTGTATGCTTTTGTAGAAGCTGGGCCAAGTAGAGAGAAACATACAATAAATCATTTAGACCCCGACCACAATAATGTGTCTAGTATTAAAGTGAAGACTGTGTTTTTGGATGGTTGAGTGATACCACAAATTAAAAGAGTATTTAAAATCACAGTGGTGTTGATGTATATTTTTGTAATATGTACTCTACTGATGAGGGAAGGTTTTGATGTATTTTTTACCTTGATGTACTACATGATGGTAGTTCCCAGTGCAGTGACAGGCGCCACTAACTGCACTGCAACGTGAGTCACAGGCTGTTTTAAGTAGAATACTACTGACAATCAATAACGTTATGTGCCACAGCACCCAGACCTTAACTGTGTATCAAGCTAGTGTGGGAGGAAACCCCCCCCCCGGATGGGCTAGATGTCCGTGAGGTTTCTTCGCCACACTTAGTAGTAATCTGGAACTTCACTCTGCCACACCCTGTGGACATACTGTCTTCTTGTTGGTGGTTTAAGTCATGTTTTAAGTTTATGCTCGGTGTTTCCTCGTCTCTAGCTTGACTGAAACAGCACAAACATACAACATCATTTATCCCCTTCTGTACTGCCCCCCCCCCCGTGGGGAGTACATAGACAATCATGTCTTTGAAATCCCTCCTTTTTTTTAGGCTTTCCCATCATTATTTCAGAGCTGGTTGCTGGGAGATTACTAAAATGGCGAGGATGCGACCCTGAACTGGAGAAAAGAAAACAAAGGCTGTCTGTCTCTGCATCTGACTTGCTGCTGGTCTCAGCCTTCGTTGTTTCTTCCAACCTCAGTCTTGCTTACTTTGTTTCTATTTTACAGAACGAATGTGCTGTTCTCACAGTGTCTGTGTGTCTATCACCGATATCTAATAATAAATAAATAAAGCAACACTTCATGATTCAGTAACAGGCTTTCAAAATAAAAAGCATCCCACATAATGTCCTGATTTCCCACATGACAAGAACCATCTGTGTCTAACTATATATCTTATGCTTTGGCCATGACAGTAGGGAGAGACCGAGACAATAGGCTCCAGTTTGGCCTGGGCCAATTACTGCGTGTGAGTCACAGACAGAGTCACAGACACAGAGAGTGACAGACAGACAAGTTCTGGGGGAGGGGCCTAGGCTCACCTGTGGTACTTCAGGCACACCTAAAATTTCTGTGGAATTTTACATTCTCTAATTGTTTTTTTTTAGAATTGTGAGATTAAAGTTAGAACTCAAAAAAAAAAAATTTTCCCATGTGGCCCTAATCCTCTTCCATAAAGTAGAGCTTCTTAACTTATTATAAATAGTAAACGCAAAGGCACGACGGGGAAACCTGAAGACCTCGAGAGGTTTTTGACAAAGGTTGACAAAATAAGTGAGTAATGTTGTGAACGACTGACTCAGTGAGTCGTACATTTTACTGAACGGGAACTGAAGAACAGTCACTAACATGATTCGGTAGCCGTATAGGCTGCTATTACATGTGGCTCTGATTGTAAAATAAACAGTATGGGCGCTGGTATACGGTATATAATAAGTATTATAATAAAATAAAAGTTCCGGCTGCTGGTATACTGTATATATTTAATGTACAGATAATAAAGTCATCCAACACATCCAAGTGCAAGCATCCATCTTGAGCAGAAGCAGAGCAAATCCAAGCAGGTGCTATTTGTGTGTGAGAGAATATTACAAAATCTGAACATGAAATTAATAAAGTATGTTCTCAAACTGAAAGAGCATGCTCTTGATTAAAGATAGTAATATCGCTCCATAAGCTACAATCAGACACTGTATTGTCTGCTCCTTTACTTAAGTAAAAAGTGCCAAAACAACCAAGTGCAAATTACATTGCTCCATTACAAGTAAGACCTGCATTCAAAATCCAACTTAAATATAACATAAGTATTAGGAAAATGTAGTTAAAGTATCAAAAGTAAAAGTGCTCATTCTGCAGTGGAGCTCGAGGTGGAGCTCGTTTTAACTACTTTATATACAGTTATGGTTCCCAAACTAGGGGTCGGTCCCCTCTAAAGGGTCACAAGAGGTCAAGTTCTGCTATACAAATTTGTATCAATTTTTATATTTTTTGCTAAATATTGGATTATGTTTCTACTTTGGGCCTCAAACACTTATTAAATCAAACCACGTGAGAAGTTTAGAGGGGAAACATGTTTTTGGAGAGACTGCTAACAACTCACAGACAAGGAGACGGAACTAAGCACTGTTTTTTTGTGAGGAGTCACAAGCCTAAAAAGATAGAAACCACTGGTTTAAAAGTTCACATTTCTTCACGTTGAGGACAGAACCCACAGTCCCATTTCTGTGTAAAAATATGTTTTAATGTTCGGCAAAAGCAAATTCGTCAACAACAAGGAAACACTGTTCGAGGGTCTGAGGACAGAGGGTTTACAGATTGTAAAGCACCTTGAGGCAAATTTGTGATGTTGGGCTATAGACATAAAATTGACTTGACTGTTGAGAAAACACAAAGAGGCCATTTGGTACTAAAACTCTGAAACAGACACCCACTTGATTGGAGTAACACCAGACTGATGAAGCCCTGTGTTTGCTTTAGAACCCTCGAACGAGGGCTGTGAATTTTCACTTACAACAAAACTCAGTGGGTGTGACGGGCCAGTGTGGACAGGAGGAACAACTGCGCGTCCGTTGACGTTTGCATTAAGGTTGACCTGAGAGCATGTGGCCCTGTCCTGTCCTCTTTGTGTCGTATAAGATGATGTTTGTAAATCTGAAAAGTAACCAGTAACTACGGCTACAGAGAGCTGCAGTGGAATAAAACATACAATATTTTATACAATTATTTTACTCGTCATTCAGAAAATTTGACTTCAGTAAATGTACTTAGTCTCCAGCACTGAGTATTGTAATATTCTTAGTATGTTTAGGTAAGCAATTATTAGAAGTTAATGTAATACTAAAGATACACATTTTATTATGTTAGCGTTGCTATTTTTATTTAATGTTGCATATTTTGTTAACGTCTACAGCATGCATCGGGCAGCCGGACTTAGAGCGCCCCCTGCAGTCGACATGTTTAATTGCCCGACAGGAAACAAAAGCATTTTCTCTTTTATGTCTCTGCTTCAACAGCGAGTTACACGCAGGCGAGAAACAGTAACAGACTTGATTCGTGTAGAAGAGAAGTTAAAGCTTCTGCGGAGAATCTTTGCAGACGAGTTTTACTTCACATGTTCCAAAGCAATGAGCACAAGTCTTCTGAGCATCGCTCCTACATGAGGAGGTAGGAAGAGGTGGAGAAGGCGAAATGGGGACACGCGAATGGATAAAGAAACGAAAAGAAGAAAAGTTACATTTTCAGATTTGACGTCCCTTCCCGGTGTCCCGATTACTCCCCTTTTCCTCCAGCAGGGGGCCGAGCAGAGAAAATGTGGGAGGAAGGAAGGAAAGAAAGAAATCCCTCCAGGGAACTGAGGCAGCAGCCCCCCCCCCCCAAAAAAAAAAAACACTCCCCCAACTTCCGTGGATCGACTTAAACTCTGTTCACCTCGACACGTTAGCGGCCAACGACGAGCTCGACTGGACTTTAGATGAGAACAAGAAGCAGAACAGAAGAGACGAACCTTCCGCGGAACCATCCCGTCTCGGTGAGGAAACATCCTTTGCAGCCAAACAAACCCACAAGGGCTTAAAAGGGATAACGAAATCAAAGGTTGACTCGCAGCGGTTTGAACACGTTGCAGAGCTAATGACGCGCAGTTTGGATGTAAAGTCGAGTTTTAAAAAGTTGCCTGCTTTCAGGTTTGTGGTGGAGCAAACCACATCTAGCAACATGAGGTCTTCTTCTTCCTCCTCCTCCTCCTCCTCCTCTTAGCGAGGAGCTTTGATGAACAACAGGATTAAATGAGACCTGCACAGTAAAGTGGATCAACACTGATTACAGTGGTCTGGTCCTGGCTCTGGTCTGGTCTGGTCTGGCTCTGTATGTGGTCATGTAGCTACGGATCAAGTGTTTGACTTGGGTCTCTCTATTTCCAGGCAGCTGCAGCCTAAAGTGTGACTGACAGGATCTAGGTGTGTGTTTATTGGGGGGGTTGCATGGGAGAAATACAACTAATATAAGGACTGAGGCAAAGAGGGCAGAGGAAGAGAACGCTAGTTAATTTATCCCAAATTAAATGGAAATGAACACTGTGCCTTGGATTGTTTGGAGCGAACACTTTAAATACAACACAATCGATGTTTTTTTGTCCTCAATGTGCAGAAGATATTTACACTCAGTTTAGTTAGACATTCTTTTTCAACATCAAAACAAAATGTATACAACAGAAGACCACCGACTGCAGTAAACGATTATTTTCATTACTGAGGCTGATTGTTTGTCAAATTGTAGAAAATAGTGAGAAATGCTGGTCGCAGGTTCCCAAGTGACGTTTTCAAGTCCTATGTTCTGTTGGAAACTCAGATATTCAGTTTGCGATAAAAGAAGATGAAGAAAACAAGTAAATTCTCGCATCTGAGAAGTCGAACCCGGGAAACTTTTGCTTAAAAAAAGGGACAAAAACAATCAAGTCGTTCATCAACAGGTTAACTTTCTGTCGATCGATTAATCCACATCTTTTTCAGATTTAGAAAAAAAAATATATAGAATAATAGTCAAATTATTCCAGAGGATATTCAGTAGAGCTCCAACTGATGATTATTTCCAGAATCGATAAGTTGTTTATATGTCCATAAAATGCTGATCATGTTTCCCAGAACCCAGTGAAACCTTTGAATCAGTCGACTAACTGATGAGTCGAGTCGCTTGACAAAAAAATGATTATCCAACGCCTTTGATAATTGCCTCATTTAACATTTAGTAAGCTTTCCACCAGGCCTGATATCATTCACTGCCGTATTAACATGTCAGATTGTTGATGCTGCTCTCCTTCTCTCGCCACACGTCTCTGTGCTGCACGCTGACCCGAAGCTTCATGTCTGTCCGAGCGTCAGCCATGAGCGTTCTTCCTCCTGTTCGAAAGGACCGCGTCGTCGCGCAGCTCCCTCAGGTAAAACAATCGCAGCTGAGCTTCCCACCGGCGCTCTGAAACAGCCTCGCTAATTCTCCCTCCTCTCTTGCAGTATTTCAGGAAAGAGGCCGCCCTGCACACTAAGGAGGATTTCAACAATAAAGTGAAGACCGCCTGCCAGGAGCAGCGCACCGGCACTGTGGGGTGAGACCAGGACCCGCGTGACACTGGATGGGGTGGCTTTTTTCTTTTAGTGGCACTTATTCACTTGTTGCGTCTACTTTTTCTTTTCATTCTTCTCAGCAGATTTAAAATCTCCAAGGTCATCGTTGTAGGTGACCTGGCTGTGGGGAAAACCTGTCTGATTAATAGGTAAACTCAAACACACAGTCACTTAATGTTTGAAAGCAGGGTGAGGTGCAGTTCTGGGAAATAATCTGCATCTGGATTAAAATGCACACAGTCATACACAGTGGTGGAAAGTAACTAAGTGCATTTACTACATTTTTACTTTCAATTTCATGCTGCTTTTGTACTTTTAACTTCACTACATTTTTCCGACAGCTGGAGTTACTAGTTACTTTACAGATTCATATTTTACAAACAAAACATACTATCAGTTTATAAAATATGATACTGTGCTATGGATTTAAACAAGCCAACATCATTTAAAGTAACATTAAAATGACGTGTTAAAGCATCAGTAGTTGTATTACAAGAATATGACACTATATAATAATATAACTCTCTTAAAGGGACTATTCTACCCAACAAGTACTTTAAAGTACATTTTGCTGTTAATGATGTACTTTTACCTAAAATCTTCATGTAACTTTTAATACTAACTTAATTAACTCAAGTAAAAGATGCGAGTAATTGTTCCATCAATAAACTACGATGGGAAGCGTTTTCATTCACATAGATGCAGCAGTTTCATAAGAAAATTCTGAACATATATTTTAAAAAATGCGTTTGTAAGCTTACAATCCTTTTTTAAAGGACCAGTTCGCCCAAATTAAAAAAACAAACTTTCTCACTTACCTCTGGTTGTATCTTGTCATGTGACAAGCCTAATTTGTCCAGGTTTTAGTATATCCACCTCTACATTTTCTGCATTGGTGAATAGAATTCTGTTTTCTGGAGCTCAAAGTTAGGTATAGAATGCAAAAGGCAATATCTTTTTCCAGAAACACAGTGTCCCTGTTACTCCACAGAATATGCTCTCCACATTTTACACTAACTGTACTTTGTACCAAAGAAATAGTCCCTAAAACACTGCATATCTTTCTGTAATTTGGTGGAACCAACTCTTTTATAAAGGTGCTTGTGGTTGTGGAAGTTTCTTGAGAGAAATCTTGATTACTAACAAACGCATTGTATCAGAAATATGGCCGCCCCCATTGAGGTCATTACTGTGGACCGTTACATTCCTGGACGTGTCTGTTTCCTGGATTTTCTGAAGACCAGTTTTTTGTTTTCAGATTTTGCAAAGATGCTTTTGATAAGAACTACAAGGCAACAATCGGTGTCGACTTTGAGATGGAGCGGTTTGAGGTGCTGGGTGTGCCTTTCAGCCTACAGCTGTAAGTCTTCATCGTTATGCATAAAACAAAGTTCATAAACTAGTCTGCCTGATGTCACATTGCTCGCCTGTTTGTCTTTTATGTTACAGCTGGGACACTGCAGGCCAAGAGAGGTTCAAGTGCATCGCCTCTACGTACTACAGAGGAGCCCAAAGTGAGAGATTTCCAGACAATTGCTGTTCCATGTGCACATTGTTAAACAAAGAACAAAATGTCAGAGTAGAAACAGCAGCTGTGACTCTTAACACCGTTAAAGCATTTTCATTGATGTAATATCTTCCCCCCCAGTTGTGATTATCGTGTTTGATGTAAATGACGTTGCCTCGTTGGGACATGTGAGGTAAGCTTGTTTATGACATTGTTTTCACTCTTGCAGATTTTGTCCCAGCTGGAGGATTTAAACGGGTCTTTTTCTGTCTGCAGGCAGTGGCTCGAAGACGCCCTGAAAGAAAACGACCCCACCGGTGTTCAGCTGTTCCTGGTTGCCACAAAGAAAGACCTGAGCGTACGTCTTTGTACTGTTTAAAGTGGACATGCCTGCTGACATTTCTCTGGTCTTTTACTGGAGTCAAATGTCAATTGTTTGGTTTGGTGCCCAGCAGCACAAAGCTCTGTGTGCCGGCTCAGACCTCAGGAATGTAGTTTCTCCTTCTTTCACTAGACATAGACACATTTCTGAGAGGGGTCGAAGTGATGGATACTTTCTTCTATTTCAAGAAGTTTGTTATTGTCCTTGAATTACTTTAAATGTTTCTCTTCTTTTACTTCATTGAGATGTTTGCTGTTAACAGTTAATTAGCCTTTTTGGGATTTTCTCTTTGCAATTTCTTTGTGGCTTTTGTGATCACCTTACCAACAACTTCATAATTTCCCGGAGCCCAAAGTGACATCATGTTTAGTCTTGTTTTGTCTGACCAACAGTCCGAAACCCAGAGATATTCAATTTACAGTTGTATAAAACCGAGAAATGCTGCAAATCCTCACATTGACTACATTATAACTTTGTTGACTGTTGTTTCTCTGACAGTCTCCTGCTCAGTATTCTCAGATCGAACGAGATGCCCTCAAACTAGCACAAGAGATCAGAGCAGAGTATTGGGCCGTGTCGTCACTGACAGGTGAGTGACTGGATTTAAATGCAGGAAAATGACCAGTAATGCAGGAAAATAACCCCGCCACTGATATTAGGGGCCGTTGGAAAAGTGAGGGTCCTCAGAAAAAGGGGGAGGGTAAATATAAATCTTACTTTATCCTGAAGGGAGGGTAGTCAAATTAAATTTAATTCTTCTGCAGCTTAAATCAGTTTACTTAAAACTTTTGTTGGTCAAGTCCGATTCGCTCTTCCGACTGGATTCTTCTCCATGACATCGGCAGCTGAGGCTCATGGATAGTTGAGTACTTGGAGCCATCCGCCGTACCAACATGATGGATAAATCATGATTTCTCTTAAAGTTTTAATAACTGACACTAACATAAACCTATATGACCCTTTAATTATGCAGGAGAGTTCGGTGTTTCTACGTTAAGCGACATTGAGGATATTGTTGAAAGAAAACATTGAACTGAGACTACAGAATGTCTTTTTTCTGAATCAGCTGATATTAACCCTGGAGGGGTCTTGCTTTTGCACCCCTGCCCATTCTAATAATTTTCACAGTCGTTTACTGATCTACATCTCTTCCATGCTGTAGGGGAAAACGTGAAAGAGTTTTTCTTTCGAGTTGCATCGTTGGCTTTTGAGACCAACGTTCTCGCCGAGCTGGAGAAAAGTGGATCGAGGCAAATCGGAGACGTTATCAGTGAGTATCCATGCAATCTCTCTGCAATCACACAAAACATCACATTTGTCACGTAGTTTAACACCCAGCTAATCATTTATTTCAGGAATTAATAGCACTTCAAACAACCTGTACGCCGCATCAAAGAAGAAGCAGCCAAACTGCTGTCAGTAAGGACGCGAGCAGGAGTTTTATGTCAAAGGTGCACAATGAAAATCAGGATTTTTTTTTTCTTTTTTTCTTCTTTCATTGGAATAAACCAGTGGCTGCTCTCCAGCACATGGGAGGAATTTTTGTGGTCGGAGGAGGAACGCTGGAGTTGAGTTTTTCCTGGCCTAGAAAAAGTTTTTCCTGTTGTGGGATGTGGATTCTTGTGGTATCGCTCAGTTGAACTAGTCTGGAGTTACAGAGTGATGCAGCAATTAGACAATTATCTGTTCTGGTACTGGAGAGATGCCAAAGAATGACAGTGTATGTATGGATGCTTTACTTAGGGCTTGAATATTCTGTCTTCCTGCTGTAAGATTTTTCTTCACATTAATACTCTGCTTTACCTTAAAGTCTGTTTTAAATGATTTTTACTCTTAATATTGTAGAACCGAGATTCCCAAACTTTGTCTGAAGTAAGATTGTGCTGTAAATCACAAGGGGGTAAAAAGCAAAGATTTGAGAAAAGTCTGAAAAAATAAACAGAATTCTGTGTAGGATTAATCTTTTCACGATGCCCCTGATTTATCTTGTGACCCCTTGTTGGGGCCCTGACCTCCAGGTTGGGAACCACTGTTATAGATGCAGACTTGGACATTGTTTATCTACAGCGTATGCTTCATAGGTCCTTTTTGTTTACAATCAAATTAGTGACTGAATGGGGATGATGAATTTTATATCAAAAGCTGAAATGGTGTGTCCGAATATTTAATCATGTATTTTCTTAGAAATGTCTCATGGTATGTTTTACATGTAATGAAAGCTTTGAAATGTATTTTTTTTCCTTTTTTAAAGTGTTTTGAAAAGATACATAAGGAGTTAGTTGAAATCACAGTATAGCTTGTGTTTAAAAAAAAAAGTCACATTAAACAGGGACTTCACTGTACTTTAGGAAATACATGTCTATGCAGATAGTTATTTCTTTACCACCTCATTCTTAAAAAAATATCACTGTTCAGCTTTTTGTTCTGTACTGAAGTTTTAAAATCATGTCTCGTTCAGTTTTGGAAGCTTACGAAGGAATTGAGATGCTTCTGGTCAACTTGGCTCTGGAGCTCTTCGGGGATGCAGTGGGAGAATTTGTAATGTTCTTTAATCCACTTTCCTCCTTCAGTGTTCTCAATGGCCACAGCTGCCACCCCTGCAGAAAACACAGATTTTTTTTTAGATTCAAATGTTGAGGGCCATTGAGTTATGGCGTCATGACATCTTGACTGACCTACAACAGTGGCTCCCAGCTGCTCCACCAGCTGGATCGCAGCCTTCATGGTGCCTCCAGTCTCGATCCACTGGTCCACTAGCAGCACCCTCACACCTGCAGGAAGGAGAGGCGTGTCAACTGCTTTTCTTTAATACAACAAAATAAATTAAGTCTAATATTAGTCTAAAATCCTACCAAATAATTTTTGGCAGGACCAAAAAAATACATAAATACCTTTTTCTATGGATGGGACTGAGATAATCTTTGTTGTATTGAAGATGATTAGTAGAGAGTCTAACTCCGAATTAGCGGATATGAAGTCAAAGATACATGCTCATATAATCTCCGAGCAACATGTTCTGGAGCTGTAATTCACACAGTAACACTAGAGAGGGCGCTGCGTCACATGGAATCCATGGACAAAGTTGAGGGCACCTGTAGTTTCAACCGTGTGGGTCCTGTGTTCAGGGTTGGGTTGATGGAAATGATCAACTTGACCCCCCCATTCAATGTTTAACATATCGAAATGAAATGACTGACATTTTGTTTTGGTTTCCTGCTGTAATGGGGACAACTGAGTAAACATTAAATTAATAAGTCGATATGTTTTCAAAACCCAGTACACATTTTGTATGCATCTGTGTTCTGTGGAGTCAATTTGATCCCAGGCTGTTTTAGCAGCATAAAACATAAAAAAGCATTTGTTTAGGTTGTTTTGGCTGATATTGAGATCACATGCAATGTTTACAAAACTCCCCTATGCTTTAGGGTCCTCTAACATAACCATACCTGTAGTAAAAACCTATGTTTGCTTCAAAACCATGTCTCTTGGTGCGCTGTGCTCTCTTTATGCTCTTCCTCAATTGAAAATTACCTCTAAGAAACTGTTTTCTGCCAGGTTTTAATCACAGCTCTGACAGCGAAAGTTAAATAGAGGATGATGTGTCGGATACCGAGGATAATGCTGAGGACCCTGATTATGAGGCACCCTCCTCTGATGAGAAGGACACCCTTGGGGTTGACCCTCTTGTCTCTCAGCCATCATGTTATATGTGGACATGTTACCTTCCAAAAATGTAACGTTGCAGTGCTGCTAATGTGATCAAATTATACGCTGTCAGCCATGCCCAAGACATAAAATCTAAATGTTAGCTCTTAAAAACACCATCAATGAATGGATATACTTGAGATGACAAACTTAGCGATGCGTGTGTATGGGGACAGTTGGAAAGATTTGGATGTGACCCACTTGTAAGCCTACATTGGGTTGCTCATTTTGGCAGAAGGGTACAAGTTAAAAGGCAAAGCAAGTCAAAGTGACAAAATTACCTGACACATAAACTTTGATAACAATTTTAATTACAATCATTTTCTGGAGGTTTAAATTACTGGGGTCAAACTGACCCCAGGGATGAAAAATGTTGGTACATTTGAAGATAACAGGAGGGTTAAAGGGTAAGAAGAAAAGCAAGATTGACCTGGTTGTAGCACATCCAGTCTTATTTCCATAGTCTTTTCCCTGCCTGAGTAGTCGGTGTAGTTTTGATTTTGGGTTTCGACACACAGGTGTCCAGCTTTGCGGATAGCCAGAAAACCTTTTCCAAGGGTGGTGGCAACAGACGCCCCTGGAAAACACACATTAAAACATTCATCCGCACTGACAAAATTATATCTCAGAAATGATCACCTTCTGTGGCCATAGCCCTTAGTTTGAACTAGATGAAGAATGTGTTTTGTCATTCCATGTTTCATGAGGTGGGGCTCAGAGCTAGCAACATATCTAAATTTAGTATCCTTACCAGAGGGGTTAGGTTTCCATGCAGTATACTGCCTCTTAAAACAAAATTAATGTGCGATTGCTCTTAACCTACCATTTATTTCCCTTCATAAAATGAATTGGTCCATTTTCTCACCAAGAATGAATCCCATTGCATCTATCCCGGCAACCAGGTCAACGGTGTCGTCGTGGAATGGGCTGAGAAGGTCTTTGACACAGTCTGCAAGAGCCTAAATCGAGGGCAAAGACAGCAAATGCACAAAATGCAAAAGTGTGCATACAAAATACACACAGCTTGTATTTGTCTGCAGGTTTAAATTAGTTTTATGCTGTGTTCAGTGAGAGGGAAGACAGCAGAGACGTATGAACAGCTCAACAAACTTATGTAACTAGAAGTCTTCCTTCCCCCCCATCGTACCTGGGAGTTGCAGTACAGTCTGGACGGATCCAACCAGGCAAACGTGAGTCCTTTTGTGTTGGGTGCCATCAGAGAAAGGTACCATCCTTTATGCCTGTCTGCAGGAACAGCCAACACGTCCATTTGAAAAACAAAAATGTTCTGTGCTCTTAGAGGGAGAAACTGTGGTGAAGGAACTGGACTGTGAATAAGAGCGAGTCATCTAGATCAGGTTCCAGTGGGGTGACTTGTGGGTGGGAGCAGGCTGTTAACACTGAATATAGCTACTTATTCTCCATACAAGATTTTCAGTTCATCAAGTTGACTAATGATTTGTTGACCGTGTCTCAGTCTCGTCATCAGTGCTCTGACAAAATGACCGAAAGCTTAGATAATCATTTGCTGTAAAGCAGATACACATACAGGTGTTTGAATCTTTTCATTAGTTTCTTGCATCCGGCACCTTGTTGTGGGGTAGTGCATGGTAGTTTTGCATGATTTAGCCAATTAAATACAAATGCTGCTCACTCTATATTGTTGCAGCAGCAACAAAAAAATCATTTAGATTTTTCTTGCATTCCAGGCAGTCATTACTTTCCACCCATTTCACTACAGTTTAAGGATATAAGCTTGCGGAGACTTTAAACATTCAGGAAATACAGTAGGTAATAATGAAACTGACATTGTCATATAGGTCATAGAGCCGATTAAATGAAAAGCTTTGCAATGCCAAAATAAAAGACATTCACTGGATAGGATGATGGGACTAAACTTCTGAATGTTGCTTTTTAAACTGTGGTTGAATTAAATGAAACTCTGCATTTGAAAAAGGCTTTGTAAGGTATTTGTGGTGTTGCTCACAAAAACAGTAGAGGGTTTTTTTTTAATCAGCACAATGTTGTATTTGTAACATGTCAGGCCTCAGGGTGTAGGCAGTGGAGAGAGGGACCCAAATGCAGACAGCGTAGTGGGTTATGGGATTTTTATTAAGGAGCAACAAAAGACACGTACAGCCGGTAAGGTGGAGGGGGAGAAAACCAAAGTCCAACACAAGAGCATGTCCAGGATGGGGAAACGCATAGAACCATCCACAAGGAACAACGACAAGAACAACCTACAGAGTAACAATGAACCAACCAGAGACACGGTAACTGAACCGGTATAAGTAGACAAGACACTAATGAGGGAACACAGGGCAGGTGACCACTGGGAGCAGGTGAAACCACTCTACAATCGGACACACAAGGACAAGGTCAGACAGGACCCTGACTCAAAACAGGTGAACACTGAACAGACCAGAGAAATAAAGATGTAAAACAAAAGACCAGACGTACACAGGACGAGTAACAAAACAGGAAACACAAACAAACACACCGACGCAGACCGTGACATAACATTGATCAGGCTAAATTAAGAGCAATGTTAACTATAATAATCGGATCAATTGCATAGTTTTCACTTTTGGCTAAAACAGCAAACCAATGGGATGTGATTTGACCAGAGGTTTGCTATTAATTATGCTTAAAATACAGCCGCCTTTCACGTGGGGTCAGCGTTGCTCTATAGAGAGTTTTGGTGGATTATTACATTTAGAAACAGCTACAGCTCATCCATATATTCTATGTTCCTCACTGAAATCACAATTACCCCTTTAAACTACAGCTGTATGACATGGATAAATAGAAATGATTTTCATATTTGTGATTAAACATATTTGAGTTAAAATGTAGCTCTTCAGGAATGTGTCAGTTATGTTGTTTTAGGTGCATCCGTGCAGATTGTGCACATCTTACACAGGCTTCAGGTTGTTATTCTAAATGCTGCTCAGAGCGGCGGTCTTCACGCGTTTGCCTTCAGGTGTTTAGGATCACCAGAGGATATGTGTCTAAATAAGCTCAGGTTGCGAGCACGTTCACTGCTGGAGCAACAACATCCATTTCTTCTTGCTGTAGTCACAGCATACGTCCCCCCGTTGTCAAACTGGAAAGACAGTTATTAAATAAACTGATCTGAAATTTCATCCCATTTTTGTGAAACAGAGTTCAAGCTAAGCTAAAGACTTGAGTGTTCACCTTTCTGGCAACAATAACTTTCCCACAGTTTCATCTTACGGGTGTCTCAAACCACATGAAACGTAACAGTGGCATGCGCACTTTGCCTTTGACATGACATGATTCTGCATGATGTTTCAAGATTTACAAGGTACTAAATCTACTATATATTAACATATTAACATGTCTGATCCCATGGTGATGGGTTTAAAAGGTTCTGAAATAGCTTGGGGAGAAATGCTTAAACCTGCAATAACAAGTGTTTTGGTCACTTGGGGGCAGTGTAAACAAGCTGCCAACACAACACTGACAGGCAGTTTCCACATTTTAAGTTGATAAGACGACCTTGTTGGCAAACTGTTGCTCATTTACACATCAAGAGGTTGCGGAGAAAGAGTGGAGTCATATGGAGTCATGTTTCTGTCTATCTGGTGAATGTAGGGCCAATATTCACTCTCCTTTATCTGTGTTATTGGTGCTAAATGCTTCACTATGTCCAGCAGCCCCAAGTTTTTTGCCCCAAGACGCCAAAAACTAACAGATGAGCGCAGAGAGACTAAATCTAAACATTGAAGTTGCGGGCCGTTAAACCAAAACAATGAGCTGAAAGACACTTTAAAGGTCTGCAGAGCTGAGGGGAACTGCAGAGTCACGTGACGATTCTTGGTGGTTTCATTACTACACGTCACATTACACACTGTCGTTTGAGCCATTCTTTTCTAAAAATATGAACCATAGCCACTTTAAAGGGTCACTTCACCCCAAACACAAAGAAGACGAAGCAGGGAGTTTTGAGATATCAGACTCTAGAGAGCAGTTTTAACAGAAACAAATGTTCACGTTGTGGTCTTTGGGACACTGTAGAAAAACCACTGTTGCCACAAACAACATACTACTAGATACCAGAAAGTTCAGACTAGATCAAAACCTCAGCACGTGCAACCAAATCTAGCTGCACAGCAAAAACTAGGGAGCGTGGGAATATATGTTTGTTTCTTTCCATAAATTGGGTGGGCTGACCCTTTAACACAGTCATTGAACTTTCTGTGCTTTTAACACTTTAATGAATTTAGGCAAGCTTCTGTAGAGGGAAAAATTTAATGTCATGCATGTTTAACATACCAACTTGTAGCACTTTTCATACAAATTAACATAATTTATGTTGATGAGGTAACTGAACTCACTCTTAACTTTAAAAGAATCATTTTGCATCTGGATCATCAGGATGGGATGGTGCACTGAGCTCACAGGAAATGTGTCCTTGAGTCAGACTCTGACTCCTCAACTCATCCAGGGGGCGCTGTTCTGCACCTGGCCTGTCTGTGGATGACAATTAATGAAAGGAGCCTTACCCAGCGGGAATCGATACAATACACATTTAATCATTCAAGTGTCACCTATCTGCTTCACTGTGTGGTGTTAGCTGACTCCAACTCTTCCCTGGCGAACAGCAGGATTATTAGCCTCACTTTGCCAAATATCCCTCCTGCAGTGACCACTTTAATTCATGAGAAACTTTTTTCTTTTTCTCCCCTCCCTCCCTCAAGATTCGGTCGAATGTTCCCTCTGGTGATTTTACATCATTTCTCTCCGCCTTCCAACAATCCGATTTCAGTGCCTTGAGTAGGCAGGATCTCCGCCTCTAGAGCTCCTTGTAAGACCAACCATGTGACAAAAGACTGGGCTGATTACAAAAACCCGGCCTGACAAGGGGTTTTTCTTTTCTTTGGGAAAATTCGCTTGTTCACAGACGCAGAGGACATCATCTTTCTTAACTGGCATGTGATTTCAGTGAGATTTTGTCACACTATGTAAGCCCATGTAAGCCCACAGTGGGTGAGATAGGCATTGATCAGACACAGATCTACATACATTTCGTGCATGAAACATGTTTCCTACTGAGTGGAAGTCTGCATGCATACTGCAGCCAGCGTGCATGGGCCAGATCCAGAACGCTGCATAAGTGCACTATCAAACAAAAGTCCACAAATAAAAACAATTCGAGTATTTTTCACAATGCATCACTTGCCAAGTCCCTGCTTCTTTTCCAGGCTTTTGACAAGTCAGCAAACATGTACACACGAACAAACTTGAACAACCATTCCCATTTTTGAAGATCTGCACACCAGAATGTTTCAGGGGTTTTGTCGAGACATTTTATGGGACATGATCTCTCTTAAATCATCATAATATGTCGAGTACAACGCAAATAAGGACTTGCTTCACTTCTCCCAAGATCACACAGCTCACACAATCTGGTTTCCTCCTGAATATGCTACTTTAGTAGCTGGAGGAAGAAAGAGCACCCCACAACTGTACAACTACAGATGTTTGGCTTCTAGATGAGCGAGATGTTGCATATGATTCAGGGCCAAACTTTTATGTAATATGAATACAAGTTGTTCTTCATTTTCTCCCCCATGATAGGGGCAGGACAATCACAACTGGAGGTGGGGAATTACTTTTTGACCAGTGTGATTACACGAGAGATTACTTAATGATTAAGATGGTTTATCGCGTTTCAACATGACGAAAGGTAGCCCTTGATGCCACACGGTCAATTAATCCCTCCATTATTTCAGCCTCAGTCTGGTGGACTGGGGAGGCTCTTCGGTCTGTGGGGTTTGCGTGCGACAGCGCCAACCTTTCTCCACATTCCACAATGAAAGAGTTTTGTCCCCCACATTGTGATTTAGGTCATCGCCAATTCAGCGCCTGTTTTGTGGCATTTGAAAGATGTCCAATCTCCTGGGTTGGCACAATCACCCCACGTCTGTTGCCATGGGAAGCGGGGCGAGCAGGAACCTCCTCCATGCGTGTTCCCAAAGTAAATCTCCACGTTCTGCGGGGGGGGGGGGCTCAGGGGGGCAGAGGGGGGCGGGGAGGTAACTGGCGGTCACCTCTCGCTGCAGCGGAAGATGCTGGAGGTCCAGGCTCTACACGCGCACACATTAACCCGCGCCTCTCCTGCGGCGTGCTCTAATTCAGGGTCAGCAGCGCCGTGAGAATGTGAAGCCTAACAGAGCAAGAAAAAAACCCAACTCTGCCCCTGGCTGGACGTCCAGAGAGGTTAATCCGGCGGACTCCTCCCAGCTTCGCCATGTACCGTATTAATAACAATCACGCCACCACAGCTTCGCCTTAAAAGCGCGCGTGCTGCTCGGGAGCGCCGGAGAGCCGCGAGGAGCTGTCTCCGTTGCGCGTGGTGCTGAACGTGCGGCGTCATGTGGTCGGTCTTCTTCGTCTTCCTGTCCTACCTGGACAGGAACTTCGTCAAGGGCGACCTCCTGAGCCGCGCAGAGGAGGAGAGCAAAGGCGTGTTCTCCGTGCTCAACGGCACCTTCTGCGCCACGGTGTCCACCGTCGGGGAGAACCTGCTCTACCAGGTGTCGGACGGGGCCGAGGCGGTGCGCTCCGTCGTCAGCCCCGCCGGCAGGCTGGTGGGCTGCTCCGTCGTGGCGAACCAGACGCGGGTGAAGTCGTTCATGCGCGAGTGCCGCCTGGGGCCGAGGGACCAGGGAGCCGCGCGGCAGCCGGAGGCGCGTCTTGCGCGTTTTGCGCGCGTGGACGACGCCAAGCTGACGTGCCGGGAGTTTAGCGAGGAGTCGGAGCGCAGCGCCGAGGCGAAGGGGCGCGACGTGCCCACGCCGCAGGATGAGGTTCTGAAGAGGTCCAGGAGAGGCTTCACGTACCCTGGGACGCTGTGGTGTGGGGCTGGGAACATGGCTGACCACTATGACCAGCTGGGTAGGTGACATGGCTTCAGTACCTTTAACCAACGTAAGCTGATCACGTGTGCTGTGTGAGGGCGAGCGTGTCAAAGAGCCGCCGGTGTAATAACTCTGACTCCCTTGTTGCAGGAGAGTTTGAACAGACTGACAGCTGCTGCCGGACTCATGACCACTGCCCCCAAGTCATCCACGCCTTCTCCTCGAATTATGGCCACACCAACTTCAAGTGGCACTCCATCTGCCATTGTGACTGTGATAATACGTGAGTGATAAAACTGTATTAAGTTGGTGCATTCTCGCCTCTATGTAGCTACAAGACAAAAATGGTTTCTGCTGGCATATAGCCCAGTTCACTGTCAATCGAACCTGTGTTAAGGTTTTAAGCATGTTCAACCGCCTGTGTGTTTAGGATGCTCTTGAGATGAAGAGATGAAAAGGGATGTGCATGCAGACTTAAGCGTTTTGAATAGTGTTGGTTAATGTGTGTAACGTATGCATGTAAAAACACAATCTGTTTTCATACAAATGGTGTAGCATTGTGCATCAGCCTTTTTAAGAATCAGCCTCAGGAAGTTTTAAAAGCATAATCAACATAAAGAAGTGCACCGGAATAAAATACAAATATCAGAACTTTGTTTAGTCCTTCTGACAAATGTTACTTTCTGGAGCATTTTGCGCTGGCCTTCAGAATTCATTAAAGACTACTTAATAAATCTAATCATAATAAACTCAGTGAATTCAAGCGGTTACAGCTTAAGTTGGAGCTTTTAGCCGTCAGATTTTCACACATAATCACACTGGTGTTTCAGTAATGAGGCAGTCATGAGTTCTCCATTCAAGATCTTACTGTAAGTTTAATGGCTATTGTTTTAATAAACAGCTTCTACGGCAGGAACCTTGGACAAAAATGAAGGCAGGTGTGTGTCAAAAAGATCTACAGTGACTACATAATGTCAAAAAGTATCAGGAGGACCACTTGATAAATGTGTTTTGGATAACTTTAAACTAAATTTTGAAATGAAATCACAGCTTGGTAGATGAATGCCTATGTGTCTGAAATAACGTTAAATTAAACTGAATAAGTAACATTGTTGGTTAAATCCAACAGCTGCACAGGAAAGCAGGCATCATCTGCAGCAGTGGAATCATAGCAACAAGTCAAATACGCCTACGTCCGTTTGAACTTGAATGATTCCTGGAAGAGGCAACTTGAAACAAGACTGAATTGTTCCTTCTCTCTCTTGCTCTCTGCAGCTTGAAAGAATGCCTGAGGAAAGTCAACGACACATCTTCCAGAGTAGTTGGTCAGGCGTTCTTCAATGTCATCGGCGTGTCGTGCTTTGAGTTAGCCTATGAGGAGCAGTGTGCAGAGCGGCACTGGTACGGCATGTAAGTATCGGTGGACTCGGGCTGAACTTTTAAGTAGGTTTGCAACATACTGAGCTGCATAATTTTCCGAAATCGCCACACACAACCTCCCCTCCCTTTGTTGGCTCATAGGTGTAAACGATATGAGAAGCTTCCCATTGCTGTGCTGAAAGAGGCGATCCCGTATGACTTTGGCGGTATTGATGTCATCGATGAGCTGACGGTGTCTCCCCCCAAGAAGAAAGATTCCAAGAAGAGCGAGGAAGAAGAGCAACCGGACAGTACAACGCAGCCTACGATGTCAGGCCCGGAAGAGCCTTCACTCAGAAACGTCGTCACCGCTGCTGAGGACTTCATCAAGCTCGCTACTGCTACTGTCTCCACCTCTCAAAGCTCCACCACCGACTCTGATAAAGGCGAGACGCAGGGCTCAGAGAAGAAGAAGAGAAAGAACATGGGCAAGAAGAAGAAAACTGCCAAAAAGCAGAAAGGAAAAAGAAAGGGGCGGAAGAGAAAGCAGAAAGCAGAGGCATGTGTTAAAATAGAGGAAGGAGTTGCAGTTTCACCCTCTGGAGGCAGAGCAGAAGTCATCGCTCTAAGTAACTTCATCAGGGAGTCACGCAAACACGACCAGTCAAGTAGGAACACAAACAGAGTTGGTGATAGCGCATATGAGCTTGGAGGGAAAGAAGAGCCCTCCAATGACGTCATGAAAGATGAACCAGCGATGGATAAGGACACTGTTTCCATTACGTCACCTGCGAAAGTACAGAAGAAACCGGAAGAGTCGGACGCTGAGTCCACAGAAGAAATCGCTCTTTCCACGTCCACAAGCGCGACAACTGTTGTTCCACAGAAAGCACAAACCAGAAGGCAAGGAAAGGGGAGGAGAAAGAAGAGGAAGAAAGTTCCTCTTCCTTCCTCTGAAGGATTTGTAGCAAACACAACGGACAACTTAAAAGACATTTCTGTCCTCGACATTATTACCATAACCCCAGTGGCACAGCCTGAGCAACAAAGCTTGGGGGGCGACACTGAAAAGCGACCTGTCGCCAGCTCTGCTAGTGCCCCCATTGTAATCGCCAAAGTCAAAAGGAACAGGTCAAAGGAGAGAGGAGACAGAGAGAGGAGGAAAAAAAGGAGGAAAGTCAGCTTGGCTTCTCCCATTGTGGCCACTGCCCCTGAAAATTCCTCTGCAGACAATCTGAAAGTGATCCCTCTCACTGGGGCTCCCACCATACCGGCGGTGTCCACCACAGGGCGGCAGGTTTCACACAGGCTGGATATTTATGGAGGCAAGACGACCGTCCAGGTTACGGCCCTGCATTCCTCATATAGTGTGTTGAAAAGGAAAAAAGACAGAGGACTGCGAAGCAGAAGGAGGAAGACGGCTTCGCCTCTTTTAAGTGAAAAACCACTTTTTCACAACATCTCTGAAAATGTGCTTCCTGTTCTTCCAGCTCCAGAGACGAGTGATGCGCTGAACAACCCCACGTTCACTGCCGCAGTTAGCAGGCCCACAGAAGAAACAGAAACTCACGGTGAATGGAGGCTTCATACTACTATCACCCCTTCTATCATTACAAAACGTCAACGGCACACAATACCAAGAAAGAACGCTGTGCCTGCTGCTCTCAGCGATGGCGTTTCTATCCCTAAAAGTGAACAAACACCAATGACATTTACAACCACGCCATCCAAAGTTGCCACTACTGAAGAGCTCAGTCTACAGAGATCTGCAAACCCCCGCATGACCACCTCAGCGACTGCCACCATGAGTCCAATTCAGTTATCCATTGAGAGAGCCAAAGCACAATTCACCAGGAAGAAGAGAAGGAAAGCAGCACTGTCTATTAGACCACAATGAGCCACGTGGTGCAAGCATAGCAGGATAGGCCAAAAAAACACCATTAGCTGGCTAGGCTATCTCCTGTCAATCAGATAAGTTTGCTTCATGATGAGTTAAATACTACAGCAAAATATTTACAGTATAATCTTTTCTGGTTCAGCATATAAATCACAGAAATGGACAGAAATCAATGTGAGAATCATGTTTTGTAATACTGTATTCTGCATGCTTATAATAAAATCTCCGGATGATTATGAATGCATCTGACAGTGACTCCGTTTATATAGTGATGAAATAAACATGTTTTTTCAAAGAATAGACATTTTATGCTTTTTCATTTGCTTTCCAAGAGTTAGATGAGAAGATGATATTACTTTTACACCTGTGCGCTAAATATGAAGCTACCACCAGCTAGCTTAAAACTGCAAAAATTTTTTCAACTTAAACAAACTAGATCTGATGTGTGAATTAGTGAACTTTAGAGTTGCTGGTAGGTGGATTTTGTTACCTTTGGACAGAGCCAGGCTAGCTGTTTCCCCCTGTTTCTATTGATTGAGCTAAAGTAAGTTAACGGCTGCTGGCTGTACCTTCATATTTACTGCAGACATGTGAGTGGTATTAATCTTTTCACCTAACTCTGCAAGAAAGTGAATGTGTCGATTTCCCAAAATATCAAACAGTTCCTTTAAACTTTGTAGATATCTGAGATGACAAAAATTCTGATAAAAATTTACAATATTATGAGCAGCTAGAGAGCTAGCTAGGTAGCTAAATAGAGAAGTAGATAAACTCTGAATGATCCATAAAATCATTTTGTGTGCACATTCCCTCTCAGCTGGAAGTATTTAATCAAAATGAGAAAAATGAAAAAGGTAAAACTCAGAGGCTTAACTCTAACCTACTTAACCTGATCTTAATCTTTCGTGAAACTTTCTTTCCACAGAATCCATGCCAAGAAAATTCTGCGAGTTTATGCACGTTCGGTTTTTTTAAAGGAACAATTGTTCCGGGTGACGGGGGCGTCGGTCTTACATTTGCCACACCCCGGTGTGGTTTAAGGCACATTCTTTACACATATTAGGTGCTTACTTTGTACACTACTGTAACCTCACCTCTCATGAGGGTCGTAACACCCAGCGCAGAGGCTGAAATCCTCCAGCTCAGCTGATTCGCAAATGCCTGCATAAGAGGAATTTATATGAGCTCTCAATCACATCTGACACATTTAAATTGCCCGTTGGCATGTTGCGGGAGGACTTTCAGGATTTCTTGCATGTAGCCTACAGCAATAGATTAACTTGTGTGAAACAGTGGGAACGACGTAACAATGCAGACTTTCATGCTACAGCTCAAATTCCCAGATTTTTTGGAAGACACCCAAGCATTCAAAGGAGCTTGGGATTCAGACACAATCAAAAGCTGAAATGGCAGAGCGGCTAACACAGTAGGGTCTGTGATAAGACCATTTCTCACGCTGAGGGAAGAAAAAGTGGCAGGAATTTTCCATTTCATCTGCAAGTTTATGACCTCTGAGAATATTTTTTGGGTTCATGTTCATGCTTATATTTATGTTAAAGTGTATAAACACCTCATCTGCAAACAGAATGAAACTCTAGGTTGGGATTTTAAAACTCAAATGACTGTGATGCTCTGCAAAAAAACCACCCAAATACCCAATATAAAGGATATTATTATTCCATACAGGTAAGTATTATTTCTTACACATACAAAAAAACTCTCATTTACATAAGAAATTAAACACTGAAAAAATGTCTATGTGTAGATTATTTTTGTTATTTTAATCTGTCCAGATCAGATTTAGGGGGATAAAGAATGATTATCACACTTAATGATTAAGTAATTATTCTTCAACATGTGCAGAACATCAACAATTTCATGTACCATTTCATAAAGTTAAATTTGACAAATGTATCCTTTTGTGTATGTGCTGAACAAATCTAGAGGAGACTTTGGAGGTTAAACCTACACTAAATAATGTTTTTTTGGCCACTTGAGGGCAGCGGAAACAAGCTGCAAACACAGCATTGACATCACATTTTAAGTTAATATGGCAAACGTGTTAGCGTACAGTTGCTAATTTACACATTCAGCAGTTATACAGCTATATTGTTTCTATCGACTTGATGAACATAAGTGCAATATTTACTCTCTTTTGGCTGTTTTTGGTCTCCACCAACTCCTGAGGGAAATATCTGGCTCTCTAGCTGCAAATGCTCCACTATGTTCACCAGCTAGTCGCTAAATGTGTCTGTCCGAAAGAGATCTTACTTTAAAATATAAATTATGTGCAGTACAGGCTTTCTGGATGAAGTAGCTTACTGTGACTAACTGGGGTGAAGATGGGCTGAAGCAGGAAGGGGTCATGTTAGGGTTTTGACCTCAGCCTGCACACTCTGGTCAAGCAGAAAAAATGCACACAAAGGCATACAGAGTTCCATGGTATGTGTGATAATGAGAGGACATCCTATTGGCTGAGGAATCCAATAATCCATTATATTCACCAACACATGGGAGAAGTTATTGATTGAGGGAAACTGCCCTAAAATGGCTGGTGTTGCACTGATGGATGGGGGAGAGGAATCTTCTGAAATAAGAAGCAAGACCACTCATCAAATACAGACAATCCTGGTTCACCACTTGATTATGTAGGTTGTGTAAAATAGTTTCTACAGTAATTCAAGTACGTATATAACTCTTGTCCCCAAACAGGGATACAAAGTGCCTCACAGTTACAAAAAAGACAATAAAAAGCCATTTTTAAAGAAGAATGAGAACAAATCAGGGCAAGGAAGCATCGATAAAATGCCGTTGAGATTAAATAAAGGGCTCTGAGCTGTTTCCTGCTTGTCATCCTTAAACCAATTAAACTTCTCTGCTGACTAGGAAAAATCCTGGCTCTATCTGAATACTGCAGGTTCAGTTCAAACATTATAAAACACTCTAGAGGTTTGCTGAGTATTTACAAAATTATCTCGACTAAAAAGGCCTAATTTTCCTTTAATGATGGACAATACAGTGTTTCTGTGCTTATTTTGAATAAAGCTGCAGGAAACAATTACCCCTTGTTGCTTTACATTGACTGGATCAGGTACTTTGGTCAACATTAAAAGTCACGTGCTGCATTGACAAAACATTTACAATCCAACACAGTAACATGCCTTTTTCTGCTCCTATAAAAGCTCAGTAGGCATTCTTTATTTCTATTTTTATTGCAAAGACTAGCTCCATGTCTTTGACACACATTTTCTGTTTGGGTGTGAGGAGCTGTCCGGTGCGTATGGCCAAAAACACTGAGCCAAGTGCTTTGCTACACAAATGTTGGCTCTGTGTAAATGGATGCTCATTAACATCAGAAAGAAAGTGGGTGGTGGTTGGAAGTCGCCAGCTAACATTGGCTTTCCTCTGGACTGGAAACTGAGCGGCTCTCCACAGGCAGAAACACAGAAAGAGATAACAGTGGGTTTCTCTTTCAGCACCTCCCATATTCTGCTGTCCACTACAACAGCGGCTGGGGATTTTAAGGAAACAATATGTTAGGGTTAAACAAACCCTCTTTACAGATTCTGGAGGCATGTCATATTGTGCTTGTGTGACCCCTAGTGGGCAAAGCCTGAAGGACTGTTGGTCAAGTTGTGTCTCATCTTTTTTTAAAGCTGTTGGAGAATTTAAATGTAGTATTGTGAGGTGGTGTAACTAAGTCCATATATGATCTCTAGGTTTACTTGTTTTTTTTTCTCATTTAAGTCAAACCTGTCCATTTACAAACTGCGCAGAACTTGTCAATAAACGTCATATGGACTCACAGGTACAAGAAAAGGTTTAGCTAATAATTTGGTCATTATAAGTCAGAGATTTTGCAACTTGAGCGAGTTTATGTCCATAGCATCAGTTAAGTCTGTAGATTGTAATTTTGTAATTAGTAGCTTTATGATAACATCTGCCTCCTGTCTCCCATAATTCTATTATAATATTCTTACTCATAAGAACTAATTCAAGTTTACCAGTGTAACTAAAGGATGCTATTTTCTCCTCCAGCTCCTTTAGCAAAAGGATCCACTTCCAGATCTTTGGTGTCACTCCAATGTTCACAAGTTGGCATCTTCCACCACTTCAAAGCATCACCAACCATCTTGTGCACCCACTCACAGGTCTGTGGGTGAACTGATGGACCATCCAGAGCCTCCGTGTAGGAGTCAGTGCTGTAACTTCAGGCAGTAACAACACACCACAATGATGCAAATAAATGTGATTGTTAAATCATACTGAAGGTGAGTTGTATCAGTTAAAATCCAAATCCATGTGAGGTTTTTTTACAGACAATACAACCAAGTGTGGTGTGCAGCACCAGTTTAGTCCTCTTTTGTTTTTATTTTACTTCTCAATGCAAATTAATGAGATTATGATTGTGATACATCAAGTGCACTGGTCATGCTGACATTTATCAATGTGCTAGTTCAGTGGCATCTACTGGCCAATAAAGGACAGTTTGTGTGTGATTTGATTTTCAGCTAAAATTTCACATTTCCACCCCTCGTAGTTTTCAGAAGTATTCAATTCCTATACAGAAGTAAAAGTACTAATACCACGCTGTAAAAATACTTCGTTAAGAGTAAAAGCCCTGCATTGCTAAAGTAAAACTATAGTATTATCTGGAAAATTTACTTAAAAGCATTAAAAGTAAAAGTACAACTTCAACTCACAATGCTTGTCAACCCTGTGATCTAGGCGTTTACTGTCTAGCTACAAATCAAATGTTCTTCTGAAAAGTGCAACAAATTTCATCGTTAGATCAGACATTTCAATTGTGCAAGAGCAAAATTATGGCAAACTTCAAAACCAAATTTTCTCAATTATCAGATAGAGTAATTCATTTCACACATTGGTTTAGTGTTACAATCAATAAACGTGTCAGTACACTAAACCAGCCGTCACATGGTGCAATTCTACGACACCTGCTCCACAGGTCGCATCTGAACATCTCCAATCTGAAAGAAAACACATGTGACGGTTATTTCATTATGGGCAAAGAACTGATATTTCAACAGTAAAAGAGCAAAAACAAGTGTGATAAGTCACCATAGAAAGCACTAAAATATGTGCATGAGAGAAGTGACATACCTGCACGTGGGGGGGGGCACTTAGGACGTATGTTACAGAATGTGCAACATCTATTCCTTCCAAAGGCTGTAGAAGTGAAAAGTAAAACAATATGGACTGCTGCTTCCAATTCTAGTAATTACGTATATCAACAATACTCTAGGAATGTACAAATACATGTTTTACCTTAAACTTAGTGTTTGAAGCAGCCGCTTTATCAGCGTTGTCTCTGTAGAGCCGTGAAAAGAATTCTGTCTCCACTACACCAGGGGAAATACACTGCAGAAAGATTAGACAATCAGAAATGAGTAAACTTCATAAACTACTGTGCGTTTGGCTTCTAATGGCTAATAATGGTGTGGAGCTGGTGGAGGGTTGTGGTGGTCTTTCTGTTTAATGAAGTACAATGCAGAATTATCCTGAATGTGTCGAGTAAAACCTTGTTGTGTTTTAATGCAGGCCGACAGTGATGAAGTCTTACTGTGGCTCTGATGTGGGTGTTCGCCTCACGCAGCTCCTGTCTCAGGCCCTCCGTCATGGCCGTCACAGCATACTTGGTGGAGCTGTAGAAATGTACGTCAGCGTTGGGAACGACACGATGTCCGCCCATGCTGCAACAGAAGAAGACGTATGATTGTAGGAAAGCTTGTCCAGGTCGTATTGATATGATCTCAGTTTATAGTACCTAGTGAATAAAAACAATAATCCCTAAAAAATTAATTGTCAGTTGTTCTTTCACTATGTCACGCAAGAAAGCGTGTGTCCCACAAACTCTTTTAGGTCTAAGGCTGCAACAATTAGTCCATTATTCGATCCACAGAACTATTTTGCTAATCGAAGAATCGTTCCTGTACCTGTTTATGTTTATGATGTGCCCATCGTCAATATTTCGTTCTTTCATTGACTGATACGCTTCACGTGTGCATATACACAATGCAAGAACGTTCACCTGCAAGACACCAAGCAGAAAACTAAACAGTAAAGGAAAATGACGGCATTGATACTTTCCAGCTAATGGCTGCTAGTCTGACAGTGGAAAACTGTTGTGCCCTCTTGGATATTTTAATAATAATTTAAAAACAAAACAAATCTGATTCAAATATTTTTCAGATCTTTTAGGATATTGTATTTCTCGGGTATATTTTATGAATATTTTTTCACATCTATTTAGAATATATGATTACTTTTCGGGTGTATTTTATTAATATTTTTCGTGCATTTTACTATTACTTTTCAGATATTTTATTATACAATGGTTTTTGGATATTTAAACTTCCCTACACAGAAATCTAATAATCTATTGTAAACTTCAGTTTCTTGTGCTTTTTAGCCACTTTAAAATCTAGAAATGACTCCGCCTACAGGTGTAGGAGACATTTCCCTATTTTTAGTTGATACTGGACCCAATGTTTCCCTTCAGATTTTACTTTCCAATTTGCTGTACGTTCTTGTTGTGTGTGATTTGATTTGTCTAGACGCTGACGTATCTGATGAACTGAATCATATACTGACCTAAAATAATGTCATGTTTAACTCTTTTTTTTTAACTTGATTGAGTCTTTTTGGCTTAGGTAAAGCACAGGTGTTAGTAATAACATGAATGAAGGCTCTTATTCTATTCAAGCGTCCCAGTAAGCCATGATAGTGTGCACTATACCAGGACCTTAAAACTGAAACAGCTAAATGGAATTCAGCCCTCATTAATTGTATCATTTACACCTGAGCTTTTCCTACTGCGACATGTCAAAATGTCTTCACTGAAAGAGGCCTGATGCCAGCTTATATGACTGGTACCGAACAATCCACTCAGCTCCTTATTTTTAAATAAGCGCCCCCTGCTGTTCTGTGTCAACAATGGCTTATTCTCCTGAAATGTTTCACAATACCGCAGTCGACCTAGAGGCCACATACTGTATGTTTAATTATAATACGTATTATATTTAATGTCTAAAATAAAAACACTAAGCTCTTACATCCAGCATGTTCTTCCAGCCACTGGTTTTGCCATTTAGCAGCGAGTCCGGATGAGCCAGGCCAGCGTTGTTGATGCACACATCCACACCGTTGTGCTGCGCTTTGATGGCGGAGAACATGGACAGAATCTCCTCCTCGTTGCTCAGGTCACACTTGAAAGGCACCAAAACACCACTGTGGCCTGCACTTTGACACTCGGCTGACAGTTTCTGAAGTGAAAAGACGGAAATAAAGATGTTAGACAAATCGGCTTTATGATCAACTTCAAAAGCCTGTGAATACAGTATTCGGTATTTACATTTTTGGGACAAGGGGAGTCATTTGAATCTGTCATTTTCATGATTCCTTTCACTTATTGTTGCACGTTTCTATTCTTTAGAGTCCTTAATTTGGGAGATAAACTAATGATTGATTTTTCAAATATTCAAACTTAACTTGCGTTAACTCTGGGGCATTCACCAGGAAGATATTCAGCTGAGGTGGCAAACCACCCAGGTCTGGACACATCTTTTAAAAGCCACGTTCATTCAATTCATGTAATTTTTATATGTCGAAGAGCACCTCTGACTCTTTTCCTTTAAAAGGTTAGGTTAATGTTAGATTTCACAACAGTGGTTTAACATTTACAATGTAGGTGGTCTTTGTTTCAGGCCATGATGTCCTCCTCCACTATAAAACACTGCAGTCAAACCCTGTTTTAACTTGCCTAGATTATGAGGTGACTCACTATAAATCAATAAAAAAAACTACTTTACAATCATGAGAATAGCAAAGATTGAGACGGAAGGCAGATCAGGGTTTTATTTTTTAATTTTTTTACAGGAAATGGAAAGAGGCCAATTGTTTTGTGCCTTTGGTTTCACGTGACCTGGTCGTGCTCAGGAGAAACGCTGCTTAAAAACTAGTTTACATATTAACTAACTTCAGACATCAATATATAGTTTGGGACTGAGACAATATTTGTTTTGTTCAGCCTGGAAACATTTGGTTTATTATTCTCATATAGTTACTGTGAGAAAGACATAAACAGCATAAAGTGCATTTTCATAAATGCCTCCTGAAACTTGTCTCTAAACTTTAGCACGAAGTGTCGCTAACGTTACTTATTGAATTCAAAAATTGAGTTTTTAAATGCAGCGCAAACCTGTATTTTTTCGACGTCTCTGGCACAGCCCACCACCTTCATGCCGTTCCGGACCAGCTCCTTAGCTATGGCCGCCCCGATCCCGACCGAAGCTCCGGTCACCAGAGCCACTCTGCCCCTCCAGCGGTCCATCACGACCGGGACACCGGTAACCTGCTGTAAATCCAAAAACCTAACAACAATGAGTAGGGGGCAACACCGGGATCGGCAGCAGAACGAGCGAGCGTGGACCGAGTTCCTACAGTCGGGTGCTCGTGAACGCAACACGGTGGAAGCGCTTCAGCTCCGCCACGTGAAACACGTCACTGTGCTGCATTCAGGACAGATGAGGAAATGTGGGATTTCAAACAAGAATGAGGATTCCAGGGCTTCAGTGCTCAGTTCTGTTTAGCAGATTGTTACAATATGATGGATATGATTTTATTGTACTATTTATGAATATATTGTATATATACAATTTACTATGTATATATTTATTTCACTATGTATATTGAGCATCATTGGCATAAACATCATTATCATTGCTTATCTTATTATATATTTAGTGCACCTATGTTTCACAAGGATAATTTTATGTAAATGCATACATATACACATAAGTGTGTATAAGTATTCATCAGTATATGCACATTTATGCTGCTTTTTTCCTGTTTCTATCTTATGCAGGTGTAGCACGTGAAATACCTCCTTATCTGTCCAGAGACCCCCATTGAGCTGACAGACTGCACCACTTCATATATACAATTCAGTGAGGAATCTGTAATCAACACCAAGGAAGCCCTGGCTGTCAAAATATTTTAAAAGATGCATTGAGAGCATGCTCCATCCAGCTAGCCAACTATTCCAGTTCTTACTGCACACCTGCACCATGACTAATACAGGAAGGCATCTGTTATCAGACCAATTACCAAAAAGCCAGGGTCCAAAGATTTGAATGACTTCCACCCTGTAGTCTTAACCTTTGTACTAGCCAAGTGCATAGAGAGGTTATCATGCAAACCTCACCTCATCAATAGCACAACGGCTGGAGCCATTATAGTTTGCTTATCAAACCCACAGAGTGACTGAGGACACCACACCTATTTTAGTTCAGCTTTTAGCATGCAAATTTATATACTCCTGCAATGGCTTCTGGACTTAGGGGTGAGCGGGGGCCTTGTGCACTTGGTCAATGATTTTTTAACTGACCACCCACAAACAGTTTTAAAAAAGTACTATGTATATACATATATAGTATGTTGAGGTTGTTTTGAACACAGTGGCCCCACAGGGCTGTGTTTGCAGTACTATTCTCTATGTACAGTAATGAATTGACACAGCAACAGCAATTTCAAAGTTATTTTAATATGCTGATGACATGGCTTTAGAGGATCTTTTCCACCAAAATGATGATGTCTGATTATTTTGCTCAGGTTTTCAAGCTAAAACAATGTAAACAGTGTTCACGGTTAGCTAATATTTGAAAAGACAAAGGAACGTATTCTAAATCAAGCAGACCCACTCTCATCACTAATACTGTGTGAACAAACTGTAGAAACTGTCAATTGGTTTTAATATTTGGGAACACACAGGGAAGATAGTAGTAGATAGTAGTTGTAGGCTATTAGATGACCTAAGCAGCATACCTGTACACAGGAAAGCCCTGTCAATCATCAATGACAAAACACATCACCTCCAATCTGAGTTTCAGTTGCCTCCCTCATGGTGACACGATCGAATACCCCTGGCAAAGAAAGAAAGATCTACCATAGCTCATTTACCCCAAATACAATTAATGGTGTCAACAAACTATAGTAAACTTAAATATGACAATGTAGGCTATACACCATGGGTATGAATACACTGACTGTTGTACAACTGAGAGATCTTTGTTCTGTAAATGTGAGGCTTCTATCTTGTGGACATGTTTGTAGTTAGGGTTAGGTGAGACCAATGCCAATTTTCCTGCCTTGGCTGGACAATAAAGTTTATTCTATTCTATTAAAGCTGTGAGTTTTCAGGCCAAACCCAGCAAATAAGGGTCCATTCATTATCTCGTGAATAGCAGTCTTCAAATTTCAACGTTTTCTATGCACCAGTGGTGCACAAATCAGGAGTCATAAAATCAAATCATGCCATGTGGGCGGGATTGACAGGTGGACCTACCTGTCTTATAACAGGCTGGTTGAACTCTGTTTTCTGGCATCATCTTACAAAACGTTCAATGCAAGCGGACTCGGACAGATACGGTACATTTACAATGTGGCTTGCACTTGTTTTATTTTGGTTTTCATCTTCAACAGAGGTTGTCTCAGGGGCAGGTACGTTCTCTAAGGAATAACAACAAATTAATTGATTAGAATTCTGTAAATGTAGACACATTTGAAAAATGTATTCACTGTACACAGACATCAAATATTATTCAACTAATGGCAAATGTGTTTCGGCTATTTGGGGAATTATTCCTCAGCTGCAGTAATATATCTCTCCTTGCTGTTTTTTGTTTTCTATTAAATGACTTATTTCAAACCCGTTCTTGTAGATTGGTGCTACCAGTCCCAAGTTACATGCAATAATAACAGCTGCTCAGGTAAACCTCAAGGCCATCCACTGCCTTATGCCACAGTTAAAACAAAAGAAGAAAATATGTAGTAGTGGAGTTACTTTTATTATTCCCATCTTCTTGTCTTCACAGGTCCAGACATATGGGGAAAGGTTTCACAGCAGTGTGGCGGCAGAGCTCAGTCTCCAGTTAACATTGTTACAAGGAGACTGCTACCAGATGAACGTCTCACTCCTTTTCACGTCATTGGCTATCAAGACACTTTTGATGGTCGCCTCATAAACAACGGTTACAGTGGTACGTCTCTGTGATAACTGCAGTATTATTTGAGAAAGAAGATTTGGTTAAAACATGTTTTTTTTTTTAAAGTGAGTCAATGTGCTTTTGAGTGATTTAAATCAGCTCAACTAAACTGGCTGAAAAATAGGCATAAGGTGTTTACCTCAGCTGTAAACCACAGACATATTGATCTTATATAGCATAAGAGGTGGTAAAATGATAATAACAGTGAAAGAAAAATATTTCTGCAGAACCACATCCTCTGGTATAATAAAAAATAACTACCAAAATATCAACTGTGCAAAAGCTACTTGAGACACATGAGCCCAAGAAAGCTGCAAAACATTGATAATCTTTCACTGTAGACAAATCCAAAAAGGCCTTTTGTATCATCTTCACCAGATGATGTTTGCCTGAGTTTTGAAATTGTGACTTGAATTTTATCCCAGTTTCACTGGATTTGCCCTCCAGTATAAGGATCAAAGGAGGAAATCTGAGTGTACCATACAAGGCATACCAACTTCACCTGCATTGGGGCAAAGATGGAGGACCGGGGTCTGAACACACAATTGATGGAGAACAATTTCCAATGGAGGTAAGAAATGGAGATGGAAGTGTGTTATTATCAGCACTACATGTGATATAGCCATTCTGTGTACTGTATTCAGATAAATGTAATATGTTATGCCATCTACAGATGCACATTATCCACATAAAAGAAGAATATGACTCTTTTTCTGAGGCTCTGAAAGACCGCACAGGCCTGGCTGTTCTTGGATTTTTCTTTCAGGTAATTTTATTAGTTTATTTTGCAACAGAAAAGTGTAAATCAGCTTAAAATTTAAGTTTGATATGAGTAAGATCAAAATAGGTGCAATATGAAACTAAACTAAATTACATTTTCTTCCAACTGGATATTTGTTGTTCTGCACTATAGCACTCTTCTTATGTAAAGATAGACATGGGCTCAATAATTACAAAGATGTAATTTCATAGATGCCAGGTTTGATCCCAAAGTACACACAAAATAAAAGATTTTTCAGTCAGTTTTGATCAACTGGCATATTAATGTTGCACATTTTTAAAGCTGTCCAGAGATGTCAACAACAATGATCTAAATTTTTTCTAGATAAAAAAAAATTAACAAATAAACAACCCTAGAATCATGCCTTGAGGTAAACCAAAAAATAGTTTAACAAAAGACACGCTGTAAAACAAAGTATTGACTGGATTTTTCAATCGCTTAATAAGTAATTTTACAAAGGGCAGTTTTAATATTGTGATAACTAAGAAAAACTGAACGAATGTTTTGGAAAAAGCATCCTCACAACCTGTGTAGATCAAAAGAGCAATAAACCTTTGATGAGATTAGTAAAACTCTATTTTCTATTATATGCTATTACATAAAAAGTACAAACGTTTCAGGAACTTCAATAAACTTTATTGTTCCAATGCGTTTCAGAGAACTGTCTATGTCATCAGCACACACATAGCATCAGTTTACCATCCAGAACCTTTTCTATTTTGTCATCTTTCCAGGGACTGATGAAACAAACTGTGCAATTTAAGCAGCAGCATCTATTTCAATTATGTGACAAAAATATGATTTCAGCTATCTAAGTAACTTGAACATTTTATTCTTTCATTTCAGGAGTCAGAGTTTGAAAATAAGAAATATGATCCCCTTATTAATGCTCTGGAATATATCAGACAACCCGGTAAGTCATATCTGTGGTATGGCAAAATAAGATGACTGTGCTTCATTATCTTCCAGCCACAGTGTCTACAGGGTCCTAAATGTGCTGCTGATAGTTCCAGTGTCCACCTTTTTTACACCCAACAATAAATCAATTAGTGACCCTGAACCTATTTATTGTTTAATAATTTCTTTCCTGCTAACTTTATTGCCTTAATATTCTATAAAACCAGCCAACACGACACTGAAGGGTGTGTCCCTGGAAATGCTTATTCCTCCTCAGAAGAATATGACCAAGTACTTTCGCTATGATGGCTCCCTCACTACACCTGACTGTGTTGAAGCCGTCGTCTGGAGCGTGTTTGAGAACACCGTTCCTCTCAGCAGGAAACAGGTAATTATTGACACAATACTGTATCATCTACCCAGAGGAGGAAAGTAACTAATCACATTTACTGAAGTGCTTCACTTAAGTATAACACTGAGGCGGTGGTACTTTATTCTTTTACTCCACTCTAACAAATGTATCAGACAGCTGTACTTACAATGCAGATTCAGGTCTTACATTTAATATGAGAAAAGCTCACTGTATAACTGTAGAAAACCTTTTACTATTCCAAAATATAAACTTATCAGACAAAAGGCCTGTTTTCATTATCATTATTATTATCTGAAATATTTGCATGAAAATCCCCCAAAACTGGTGATGCAAGGCTTTCATGAGTATTTTTATTTTTTGGTCATCTGGGGGCAGTGTTACACACTGCATGTTGTCCAATGCTGAGACAACATGATACAGTGAGTAAATACATGAAGCTACGATGTTATAAAGTTGATTTGGTGAACACATTACCTATTGGAACCAGCTCCCAGTCTGTGTACGGGAGACAGACACCCTCCTCACATTTAAGAGTAGGCTTAAGACTTTCCTCTTTGATAAAGCTTATAGCAGGGCTGACTCAGGTGAGCCCTAAGCCCCCCCCCTTAGTTATGCTGCTATAGGCCTAGACTGCTGAGTGACTTCCCATGATGCACTGAGCTCCTCTCTCCTCCTCGCCCTCTCCATCTGTACGCACTCTTATCCCATTAATGCTGATTACTAACTCGACCGCCCAATCAGATCCTGGTTCTGGTTCTGCTAGAGGTTTCTTCCTGTTTAAAGGGAGATTTTCTTTGCCACTGTCTCTTAGTGTCTCACAGTGCTGCTCATGGTGGGAATTGTTGTTGTACTTTCTCACCTGTCTTTTGTGATTTCATTATTACAGCTCGCTGCATTCTCAGAGCTGAGGTTTCCTGATGGGAAGAAGATGGTCGAAAACTACAGACCAGTGCAGCCCTTGAATGGACGGCAGGTGTACTACTCCAGAGGCTATGTTGCTGTGGTCAGCACTTTGTTACTCATCATGTCAGTGCTGGTATCCAGTGCGCTCTACTTGCACACTACTGGATGAAAGCTGTGTTGAATTAACTCAACCCTTATGTATAAATACTGCTGCCTGTGTCCAATGATGATTGTCAAATACATGAATAGATGAATACCTACATCTGTGTAGGTACAAAGACATCCTCATATGTCCACATGTGATGTTGTAAATCAAATATAGATTGTAGATTTTGCATCTGAACACCTCAAAATTGTTTTTAAAGTTGAAAAAGTTGAACCAGAGCAATTTACAGACTAGGGGACCAAGGCCGGCTCCAGCAATGGGCAAGGGTGGGCAGTGCAGACCCAAACGAACGTCTTGCCCACCCAATCAAAAACTCAGAATTTTTTTTTTTTATGTCACAGAATGCATCATTTCGGTACGGTTTCGAACTTGCGCTCTGATTGGGTGGGCAGCCTACAGCCCGCCTACAAAGTCGTGCAGTTCCCCTTAACGCTGCTTTTTGAGAAGGTTTCTCTCAGTCAGAAGGAGACTAAGTGCCGCTAGCGAAGCTCAGTTTGACCTACATTCAATTCAATTCAATTCAATTTTGTTTATATAGCGCTATATCATAACAGAGTTATCTCATAGCACTTGTTAATATAGAGCAAGTCCAAGCCAACTCTATATGTACAGACCCAACAATTCCA
>JAVQJF010113104.1:0-20319 GCA_036023855.1 Gadopsis marmoratus
TGTCTGTGCTGCTTTTAATGTTCATGCCGTACATTGATATTTACAGATAATCGAGTTAGCTCAGTTGGTCTGTCCTAACATTATAAATTGCACAGACATGGTGAAAGAGTGCACACTCATTAACATTTTCCACTTTGAGGTTTAAAACATTAGCAAATCAAACATTCTTTCTTGCTCCTGCTCTCTTTCAGAATCAATGTAATCTATTATTTTAGCTGTTTATAGTTGTCAAAACCTTTTGCTTTTGCTAATAGGAGCTCAGGCGTGTTGGTATTTTAAGAGCTTTAATGCTTTTTTTGTTTTGGCAGATATGGTGTCTATAGTATTTATCATATCTTCCAAAGGAAATAGGACCATCTTAGTTTATGAGTTTTATTGCTGTTTTCATCCTATTAACTTAGTGGACTGGTCTTTTAGTGGAGTATCTCAAAATGTTTATAATGGATCTGCATTAAACATTGGGTCAACAATAAGTGTGCCAAAACCCTCAGTCCGACATTCACGTCATGCCGTGATTAGCCAGCATGTAATTCTGCTCGAGTATGAACATTACTTTTGTGTCGCATTGTTGGAATGTTTGACGGCACTATCTCGTGCATAAATTGCACACACACAATTTGGACACTCTTATGGAAAACAGATATAGCGTACATGATATTAAACGGGAGGGACATCTAATTGTTTTTAGGTGTCATATCAATAATTGGTGACAGGTTTTGTTTCATCACCAATTATTGCTATTATTGAAGTATCTTGAGAAGAGTCTTGGTTTTCTCTGTCTTGTTCTCATTGTCTGCCATGTCATTTGACATCAGAGAAGTTATAAAAAACACTGCAATGCGCCATGGAATCCCCACCAGCGCAAGCCCAACAAAGTGCCTCATTATTTATTGATAAAGAGGTCAAATACAAAGGAAGAACATAAAAATAACACTTCAGGAAGTCAGGTAAATGGTAACTGTTTTGACAAGATGAATAATGCAACAAGAAATAAATAAAAAATGCATTGCCTGAAATATATCACAGGTGTTCTTTATATAGTTGTCTATTGTGTTGAGTGTCATCTGTTCATATTGTATTAGGCTACATATGCTGTGTAAAGAATAGCCAATGGCCTGTAAAGGTGAGCGGTTTGCATTGTATTTCAGTGTTGTAATAATAAGGTGTATGATCAAATATGACTCTACCGAGCATCTAAAAAAGTAAAAAACATTGTGTCAAAAGGCTTATTTGGTACTCAAACTGTTGCAAACCTCTGCTGGCGTCTCCTCTGGTTGCCTGGAAAACCTGACTCAAGAAACAGTGTGGCACATAACCCCCCGTAAAAACTGCAAATTCTTGTTTTTACATTTCGTTTTTTTTGTACGTACTAAACAAGAGAGATGTTAATTGTTGAGATTTAGAGGTGCTGGTAGGTAGATTTTGTTACCATTAGACAGAGGCTATTTCCTCCTCCTGTCCCGTAGATATCAGAGTTGTGCCCCTAGATCAGAGGCCCAAGTGAGTGCAAACTATTGGCACGGAGGAAAAAGACAGTGTCTTCTCACATAAACTGTCTGTCTGACAACTTGCTGCCCAATAGTCTCCTTCTACGGCACTCGCATGTTTCACAGTCATAACAATAAGCATTAACCTTTGTTTGAAAGACACATGCTCACATTTTTCAAACTTAAAGACATAAAAGGGAACTTTATGAAGTTAGGGGAGATATAGTAAAGGAAAGAAGCTGACACGCTACTGATGGAGGAGTTTATCACATGAATAATCACAACCAGAAGGGAACTTAAAAAAACCTCTTATATATTACTACCGACACTGATAGTCATTTCTTTGATTTACAGGGAAATAAATTAAAAATTTTTTAATGATCAACAAGTTAGTCAGTTAAATAAGCTGATTGACAAGCTGATTTAAAAAAAAAAACCGCAGGCCTTTTATGTGATTATCATTATTGATTGATTGATTGATAATGGTTGCTATAATATATCAACTTAGTTTAGCAACAAGCAATCCAATTCATTCCAACTGATCAATCTTTCATCATGATGAAAGAATCTCACCGCAAGGTTTACTGTAGATGGGTTGTTTCCCTCAGGGCACTTAAAGCTCTTTATGTTAATCCAACATAAATAAGAAGTCCTTGAAGTTTTAAATTTGAACATCAGTAATTTCATCATAAGTGAACAAACTCCATCTGCTGATGAAGGCCATGTACAGCTGCGTAGGTGGTGAGACTGTGCTCTCAGTTGTGCTGTTTCCAATGTCAAGACTGAACTTTGAATTAACGCATCATTTTTATGTGTTTTATCAGTATAACATTTAAAATGATTTATGTCTGATATGAAAAAGCTTAATGCTTGCGACACTGAAATGTGTCCTCTATGGTTCAATAATACCATATTAATCAATCGCTTAACTCAGTGGCTCCATACCACAATATAAATGTGAGGTTTCATAAGACGAATAAACAAACAAGACACCAAAAACACCCCTGTTACACAAAATAATGTCTTCTTACTTTTCTTCAATGTTATCTTTTTCCTGGTGAAAAAAGATATCTGAGAGGGAAAAACAAGAACATGTTGTCAATGACAGTATGCTTTATATATTGTTTAACAGAACATGTGGTCATGTGCACTGAGATTTTAGTCTTCTATGGCATGAACCCAGCAAAGCTCGGAAAGGAGTTTTGTTAGTTATCAATAATTCATACAAGTTAAAGTACAGGTTAACAAAATGCACATATATTGTAATGCATACTGTGAAGGCTGTGGTATAGAGGATCATTAAAAGAGCAGCAAGCTCTTCTCCTATTCTAGTCATCAATAATGCATCACTAATAGAGAGCCCAGTGTCCTGGTAATAGCCAGTACCAGGACTGCTCAAACACACTTTTACATATTTAAGAAATATATGTAATAATAAAAAAATGAAATATATGTTTAGGTCGTTTCTTTACGATCGTGACTACTTCTTGTTTTGGTCAGTCTGAGTCATCATATGACGTCACAGGGTTCATAGTATTAAGTGAACCGCTTTGGCTTATCACATTAGCGATGACATCATTCCTTCTGCATTCATTCATATGAATTTGGAAAAAGTTACAGTCGCCGTTTTCCCACAAATGCTATTATCTTGGAAATTCTATTATAGTATCTGGGTGGGTAAAGCACACAACCAATATTTTTCTTTGACTCGATGACAAAGAGCATCAGGTGCAATGTATGCCCCAGGATGATAAATGGGTAAATATATTTTCCAGGGAGGGAGACAGTATCTCATCCTTACTCATCAATGAATATTACAACTATTTTTTTAGAAGAAAAAAAGGTTCTGGTATTTTCTATCTGGCCTTTGAGGTCCCAACATCCGCCTCTCATCTCTCCTTTCATGTCCATTGCCAGTGGGTGAACACCCTTTGTGCTTTCGGGAGGTGTTATACGTTATGGGTGTTTGCATAACCTACAACACTGTCATCTAGTGGGAAATTACCCTGATGACAGAAATATCTTTGTAGGGGAAACGTCAGGAAGAAAAAGTCTCCTCGTCCCAGACGGAAACCTCAGCAAACATGGCTGGTGATGCAAAAGGCCGTCAGCAGAGGGAAGGACGGGGCTTCACGATTAATTCCAGACAAAGGTGGAAGAGGGATAGAAGGAAACATGGTGTCTCAGCTGTTACTGTCACCTCTCAGAGCCTTGAATTGAATGTCTTAACTGTGATCTTCTCTCAGCCCAGACCTTGCCTAGACATGTGGGTGTGATTGTCTACATCAGTGAGTAATGTCTGTCTCCTGGGTGGTGATGGACGGGCAAACTGGCCAAAGTGTAACCCTAGTGTGTTCTTGAATATGGCTGGCTCCAACCGCGGTTAACCTGGTGAGGAAAGATAATAAACAGAATGACTGATTGGGAGAGATTGGTCGAGAAGTAGAAGGAGAAATGGCCACTTTCTCAGATTTATTTTGTCATTTGTTCTTAAGGCTCCAACAGAGACGGCCGCTTTGAATAGTTTTTAGAAGCAACTAAAACTACTCAAAGGAATAGTGTAAAAAGATTGATCCCCCTCTCCTAATTATAATGGTTTTTGATTTTGATCTATTTGTGATTACTTTGTAGATACTTGACCACCTCTCATTTCAGCTGGTTAAATAAAGGTTAGACTTTTTTTAAAGTCTGTTTGTGTCAAAATACAGTTTTGGAAAAGGCAGCATCTCAATGGTATCTGGCCATTTGGCCATTCAGAAAAACGTTTGTGAAAATTAGAAAAGAAAACGGTAATATATATAGATATATATTATTATATTTTAGTATTCAGAATAATTAGGGCATAATTACATGTTAAAAGGAACTAGGAAACAGATAAAAGATACCTGGATATTGACATGACAAATTGATACTGAGGATCCCGTGAGGTTCAGACTTCCACACAATGTGCAATCATTAGTTTCTGCCAGCTCTGAGTGGGTCACCCAGATCTGTGTGTGAAGATCAAACATCGTGACAAGTGTCTGTCGGCTATGCCTGGTGATCAGTAGAGAGCATTCAGCTTTAATTCAGCAGATTCTGGACAACACACACACACACACACACACACACACACAACAGAGGCCTGGATGAGAAAGCACTGTGCATTACTCTTTCATAGGCAGAAGAAGAGCAGGCATCCAGCAGTCTACACCTGCGGCACGGATGAGAAGTCGGGTTGAGAAAGAGCATCCTGCCTTGATCTCGTTTTCTCCAAACAGCCAATCATGGTTAGAGTACACGTTGCAAAATGTGGAAGTAAAAAGAAGAGTGACAACGTGATGGAAGACACAGAGCAGGGAAAAGTTATATGCAACTGTTTTACATCTACGTAGAATGAGTGCGTCACACATTTTCCACCCTTCTTACGTGAATTTGCTGTACGTAGTTTAAGAGCGGGGTCGGTGTGTTGACGTTGTTGTCTTTTAAAACCCTTTTATCTTTGTGTTTTTGGAGACTTCCTGTCTGCCCCAAAGTGGTTTGAACATGTTTGAAAATCCATTTACATTGCTTATTTCTGCCATGTGCACACAGAGACCAATATATGATACGGATAATGAATTTATTGGTGTTTTGAAAGCAAAATCAACTTGCATATTGTACCATAAAAGCTTGCTAACAAAATGAAGTGACTGCAGGCACTGGTCTTGGGCAAGGAAGGCCAGGTTAAGCTGTTTGTTGAAAGGATTTGCCGCTGGTCCCCCGTTGCCTTCAAGTTCCAGTCAAGTACAATGCACACGATACTGTAGACTGTATATCAGTTAGTTTGCGGTGATTTTGATGAAAAACAACTTTATTTAGTAAAATGCACCATGTGAGCACAATATAAATGAATACAATAAAAGTGTTAGAACTAGAGTTTGACACTTGGCCCCTCTACAAGACAAGGCCACAAGATTACGTAATAATAATTTGTTGTAAGCAACTGTTTTACATTTATGTGCAAGTAATTGCACAAAGGCATCTTCATTGCTTGTAAAAAGATTCTGCCGGTAGCTTGATATGGTGATTTCAGCTGGTAAAATGCTGTGGTTATTACCTCTGTGCTCTGGGGACAGTATGGTTCAAAATGGGCATGTTTGGCGTCATCATGGCATTTTACCACTCTTCACATGCTCTTCACTGTTTTATTGCAGTTTACGCACAATGGCCTCATGCTTCTTTCAGATAGAGAGAATTAATATTTTTCAGTCTACTAGTCCTTAAAAGCATTAACCTTTATTTTCTGTGCAGTGCCATTTCACTTTTTCAACCTGAGCTCCTTCAACAATGACCTTTTCTAAATGTGACTAATACTGTAGTGGATTAAAGGTTATGATAGCAATGTGTCACTCTCCGAATTAAATTGTGGTTGAATTATTATTGAATATTGAGTGTGTGGGATATAGATTATTTATTCATTGGTGTTTTAATGCAAAATAAAAAGGCATATTGTACTATTAAATTTGCTGCTCAATAAATAAAGTGCACTGGCCCTGGACTTACAAGTTAATATTTCTAAACTATACTGTTTGTTATGTCCTTTGTCTAGTTTTATTTTTTATTTTCTAAAAAGAGGATAGATGTCCACAGAATTGAAAGGGTACTAATCATGCTGACAAATAAAATCATTTAACTTAAGTACTTGAGAACACGGTCACATCTGTGGATAATGAATCTGCTGGCTTTGATGATGGCTGTGACCACCCAAACCCTCCACCCCTGCATCTGCTTCACATTCACAAATGCATTTTTGCACAATATAAGAAAACAGACACATTATTTTAAAGGCTATCTGGTAAAAAGGAAGAACCACAAAGATGGATGAACATCTTTACCTAACATGACACGTTTGGCTAGCGAGTTCACCTATAAATGACACCAGAGGTGAACATGGCGGACTGATTTGCAGAGCCGAAGTGAAGTGAGAATTTGCTGGTCGGAGCCTCCTGATGTGACACATGTGGATCCTGGACATACGCTGGAGATGAAGATGATAACTCATGGGTCTAGGCAGATATAGTACACATTTCTCAGCGACAAAGGATGAGAACAAAGGCTTGTGATTATAAAATTTCTGCATTTTAATAGAAAACCAGACACAGTCTGACCCCCCAGCTCAAGTACAAAGTACTTCTTTTCATCTTTCACAGTTTTCAATATGTTAGTGAGAGCATGTGTGTTCTTTGGCTTGTGATACGTGTAATCGTAATTTAATGGTACTGTATTTGAATAAATGGGAAACAACATTTTTCGAGGGTAGTGCACACACCAAAATCTTCCCTGTCATACACTGGATCCTCTTATGTATCTTAGCATAAAGATTGAAGCAGGGAGAAACATTGTTTTTAAACTTCCATTTCTGTAGGAATTAAAAAAGATGTGCGTTAATTAGCTTTGGACAGAGCCAGGCTAGTTGTTTCCCCTTGTTTCCAGTCTTTATGCTAAGCTAAGCTAATGGACTGGTTTCAATCTTCTCAGCTAACAATTTGCCAACAAAGCGAATAAGCAAATTTCCCAAAATGTTCCCAAAACTATAAAAAACAATGGATTCAACCTGACTTCTCTTCCTCTCTGACAGGACTAACTAAATGTATCACAATAATGGGCTATGATTCATGCATTTCAGATAGGAGCACCAAATTGGCGTAAGTGACAATGGAGACACCATCCCTAGGGTGAACACGTTGTCCAGACAGACGGATATGTGTGAGAATGGATATTAATAAGCTTATTTCATTCAGGAGATCCTCCTTCCATGGCTCAATTTTTATGCATTCAGCTATTTAGATTCCCCTTTAGGACTGGGCAGGACTTCATGTAAAATTGGCTTTTAAATTTTACTTTGATGGATACCAGATACAGTTAATGACCTGAGATATTTTTGTGTGTTTATGTAAGGTTGTTTGCATGCGTCCACCCATGGATTTATGACATTATGTTGGGAGTCTTAACAAACTTGGCCGAATCTCTTTGGCTCTGCCTGTTTGATAAACTAGCACTGAATGCAGTGTCTTGCTCTATGAATTTAATATCTAAACTTTGACATCTTAGATTCTTGAATGAACTCCGTTATCCAAAGACAAATGTTTCCTTTCTGACCTCTCTGTATTTCAACACTTCACTCTTTTGCAGAAACATCCGCTTTCTTACAGTTCTTTTTGCCACTCCATCTCCATCTACATCACCTCTACGCCTCATGTTCTTTTGTTGCTGGGTCTTATTCCTCTGTACTCCTTTTGTTGTGGTCTGTTTTTTGACGAGAGATGGTTAGGGATTGGAGTTCTGGATCCATCTGTGCGACCAAACCCTTTTTCCAGATCGACCATTAAATGAAGTCTTCAAGTTAAAAACAGGGGGCATTCTTTTTGAATAATTTGGTGCAGAAAGAATAAAATTTGTCAAAATTGTTATTTGCCAGGTAACCCAGCACTCTTACAAAAACTGTGGGCAGTAAAGGTTTGTAACTTTATCTAAAAGTATCCTAATACCTAACTGTCATTTGGTACCAATTATAGGGAAAATGGAGACTGTGTTGAATTGGTGTGCCTCCATTCAATTTCCTAGCAAATATTTAGGAAATCACGGTGCCTTCAACTGACTGAAACAGACAATGGTTTAAGGCCCACAGGATAATGCAAGTGTTCATTACGTTCTCATTGTTACTGTCTGTAGTATCAAGTAGATGTTGCCTGCCTTGGTGACGTAAGAATTTTTCACAGCCCACAGCGAAATACGTGGCATAGAGTTCCCGATATGAGCCGCAGATTCCCACAATGCCATTGGATATCTGTAACAGAGTGCAAGTCACCACTGTGAAAAATTCCGGTATGTGCATAAAACAGGGAGTGGTGAGTAAGTCAAGGAAGAACGCTGAGGAGTTTGATGTTGGTAATGATCTCACCTGAAACATAAATATAACAATATCAATTGATTGTAGTTGAGTATTTAACTTTTCTCCATCCGGACTTCTGGAAATGACTGAAAGACAGAAAATGAGTGTTCTCTCAAAAAACGTACTCGCATCAGTTTTGAAGAATATATGTTGCATAAACGGCACCTCTTCAATCCATCACTGATCTCAAAAGAAACCACTTACATTCCAGGGTACAACCCTTTGACTGGCCAGTAATTCTTTAATTTAAGTTCCTAAAATAAAACCTCTTTCACTGGGAGCTTCGTCAGTAAAGACCTCAAGGTTTAAAATAAACGGCCACTTTTAAGTACGGCTCACCAAATCAGTTTCTATCTTTAAATCTCTTTTAACCAACCCTGCATTGTTAAATGTTCTTTGTCCTATTTACTCCTACTTACTTTACTTACTATCAAATGCCTATCTGTGTTGTTAATTTACAGTTTTACAGTATTTTATACTGTTCTCTTATGTCATTCCATTTTCTTGTATATTACATTTGGACTTTTTTTAGAAGGGTTTTATTAGGATATTCCGTGTATATTAAAATGACCAAAATATCATTAATATAAGAGTTTTTAAGCAGTAAAACAGCTTACATTTAAGTTTTTATTTATTTATACGATGCTTTCAGTGGCTTCTCTGAATGCCGACGGTGATGAAGGAAGGTGACAATCATCTATCTGGACCACGTTCTGTAGAAACTGGTACAGGTTGATCGATGACTCGCTGAGTGTGAAACTGAGAGTGAGTCACTTAGTTCAAGCTCTCGGTGGCTTTTAGTCTGTCTCCTGGAGCCATATTGTATTTGATAAAGCATAAAATACATCAGTAAAAGTTAAATTAATATAACTTATATTTAAAATATGTCATATTGAATGTTTTGTTCCATTAATAAAGGTACTGTATATCAATACTGTAACAACTGGTGATTTTATTTTAATCCTTACTAAACACTACCAGGGGCTTTATACATCACCAGTATGCAGAATATGTCCAATAAAATATATCTATATAATCATGAATATCACAGTGACTCATTCATAAGCGCTCACAGAGTGAGTCATCTATCACTCCGTATCGTTTACTCTAGTTTTCCCTCTCTCTCCCTCTCTTTTCTCCTTATTGCATTACAGAGCATGCCCAGTCACAGTGTGACTCAACCAGCAGAGCCGTATGCTGCTTTCAATGCTCAAAGCTACAGGGCAACATTTTATTTTAATGCCCTGCCCTCTGTCCTAATAAATGCTTAAAACACACTTTACTCTAGTTGGAAGCAAGAATAAGGACATTTTATGTATTTAGTAAAGTATTTGTGAACAACCCATGTAAAGGATCCATTAACTATAGTGTATTAATAGTTAATGCTTGATAGCACAGTAGAACATTGCTGCCATCACCATACTGTACATCACTGTATGTGATGTATGTATATGATTCGTTTGATTCGCAAGGCCGTCTCTTGTATTATTTATATTTCCTTTGGCAAATTGCAACACCCTCCTCACAATATTAAAACATAAATATTAAAAGTAATAATATATTGGCGGCAGCGGTAACAACTTGTGACCACAGCATTGACATATCATCACCCTTTCAGTTGACATGGCGAACTTGGTAGCAGTAACAGTTGCTTATCTACACATCCAGCAGTTACAGAGCAACATTAGCTTTCATTTGGAGCCGTGTTCCCACCCACCTGACAAATGCTAGTCCAATATTCACTCTCTTTCTGCTCTGTGTTTGGTCTCTACCAACTCCTGAGGGAAACATCTACAGCAAAGCTGCCGGACAACTAACCTACGAGCTGAATCTCACTGTAACGCTGTGTAACGCTGTGTAAAGCCGATGGGAGCTGCAGATTCAGGTGAACCTTTTCACATTGTCCCATTATCACTTGATACACAGTTAATATAAAGATATAGATTATAGCCGGGATTAAACTGCAACTACAACTGGTTTGCCATCATTATTGATGTCATATGACAATATTGACACGATCATAAAGGAGCAAAGATACTCTAACCCTATGTGATATTTTCACCCCAAATATAAAAAGCGGCTTTTGTACAGTGAATGATTGTTGTCAACACTGTAGAATCTACATGTAAACCTGGTATTGAAGAAGAAAATGCTTTAAGTTAATCTATATTTAAGCTTTTTGTGCAGGAATGTATATTCACAACGAGTACACGGTTTGTGGAAAAATGGTTAAAACTGCTCACAATTAACATAACATTGTAATAAACACAGAGTCCTGGCCAAACATCCTTACCAGTAGATTATGCAACCACAGATGTGGAGAACCACAGCAGGAGCCAACATAAACTGTATAGAAACCGTGAGAGAGAACATTGTGACAGGCGACAAAAACACTGTCATCATTTGAGCTCATTTCCTTTCTGTGTTCGAGATATAAACTCAAAGAACCCATGGCAGCATCTGGCCCACACAACATCTGCTTATTCACATTCCTTCATATGCAGAAAACGATGCATTTCAGGCTAAGCTCAGCGACCCTCGTGTCGTTATGTCTGGGATTTTTATGGGTTTAAAATATCTCTGTGGTTTCATTAAAGGGTGGATCTGTAGACCCAGGCCAGATGTTTGTGAGTTGTCTAGGGTGGCCTGCAACATAAATCTTCTACATACAATTAGTTTATATTCTATGTAATGAGTGGAATTAAGGAATGGGGTATTGTGTATATATATATTAGAGCTGGGCAACAATTCAGTAACATATTTTATCATCTCAGAATAAACATTTCATGACGTAAATCTCATATTGTGTAAATGAAAATTAGCTTTTAAGCAATGATAAAAAAAAACTGATGCAGCCCAACCAGAGATATCTTTTTTTATTCCATGCATTTTCTTCCTTGTGGTGCCTACACTACCCACAATGCATGGATGGTCATGTGAAAGTTTCACCCTTCCATCAACATTTCACAACAGAAATCATTGTTTTCCATTTGTTAGTTGGCCAACTTAATAATCAACTGCCCACTCAGACGTCATCTACATGTTCTCAATAGAGAACATGATTTTTTCTCACGTGTTGCTCCCCACTTTTCAGCCTGAACACAATAGTCATCTCCTTAACCCTCCAGCAGGTGTTTATTTCTTTTATCCAAAGTGTTTTCACTCACAGGACTGCAGCTGACTGGAGTGTTGTCCAGTGTACCGTTCTGCATGACAAACCAGAGGAAATCAGCCATATGTGAGATACACGAAGTGGTGAATTTGGCTGCAACTTTCCCACCAATCGATTTAAATGGATAATAGTGTGCACTCCAATCTTTTGTCTGACAGAGAAATATTTACTTCCCAAACTTGTCTGGGTTCTTTTATACTTTATCTTTCACTTATAGGACTCAATTGCCTGGAGAGGCTGAGCATCAGTTCAGATCTGACCTAAAAAAGTGATAACATACTCTTGTGATTGGGCATCTCACAGGTAGTGCATGAGTGTGACACCAGCTTGTGTTCAACAGAGAGGCGAGAGTGCAACCTTTACTGCGCAACACTTCATCACCATCGCAAACCTGCCCTAACACCAAACGAGACCCATTTCTATTCCTCCCTGTCCTCTTAGATAACTTCCAAGATGACTGCAATCCAATTGCTCATGTCCACACGTAACGGGTCCTCAGGCAAAACATACCAACATACAATATATCAAATGCATCTGGGATAACAAATAAGGAGTGATTTACTCTAAATAAAACATAACTGAGTTGAGGGAAAAAGTCTCCTAAAGAACAAATCTTTTGGTCTCATGTCATTAAATCCATACTGCCCTCTAGTGTTACAACATAAGAAGAGGCCATTATTGAACACCTTTCAGTATTAACCTCAACATTTTATCAGTGTTTATTACACTTAAAAGAAAATCTGAGTTACTTCTTTTTTAGACAAACTGTGCGGCAGTTTCAGTATATATTCCTGTAACGGGTTGTGTGTGTTTCTATCCATTGCGCATTATATTTTGATTGTGTATTTTGCTTTGCTTTAATGAAAACCCATTATGGTACAAAGGTTCTTGAAAACTTTATTTATTTTCCTTCACCCTCTCCATGGTCCATATACTGCAACATTCCCAGGCCTTGAAATCAAGAGTCGCGTGGAAGTAATTCAAAAAAACTTTCTTTGTGCATTTTTACACACTTTAAAACAACATTAAATACAAAACAGTAAATTTCCTTTGGTCCTCGTGAATCTCATAGTGTACAGTATACAGCAGCTTCTTTCAACAGCTGTTACCAAAAACAGACACCCAGTCCTGACCGACATCAACGAACAATCCTTTTATAGTCACAAGAAGGAATAAGCCTTCCTTCTCCAAAATTCAGGATTCGCATAGCAAAGACTCGGATTCATAATTCCTCCCAATGAAGCCCATTTTTGTACATAAGGAGTGGGATCAGTCATTCTTCTCTCTCTGCTCTCTGCGGGCCTTTCGCTTGAGCTGAAGTGTCTTCAGCTCAGCCATAGTGGAAAAGGTCCTGTACACCCACACCATCTGTCAATGTACAACACACACAACATTCACATGAACAGGTGTTTTTAACATTTTATTTCATGCAACAGAGATGAGGATAACCAATAAGGCTTACCACAATGATGACTGCATTCAGCAGAAGAGGAATAGAGTAGACCAAAGATATGAACATGCCCTTGGAATCAAAGTACTGGAAATTAGAAAAGGACCTGCAAAGAAAAAAAAAAAGCTTAATTAGATTTTCTTAATTACGGTATGTGTCCTGTTTTGGAACAACACAACCTCTACACCAGGGGTGGGCAATTAATTTTCCCAAGGGGCCACATGAGAAACCGAGACTGTTGAGGGGGGCCGGACCAATAAGTGGACTAAATATAAATTTTATTTCTTTATAAAAATCAGCATTATATCGCTATTTAATCGACATTCACAGAAACAATTTTGAAAATGAGCATGTTTTTGCAGTAGTTCAAAGACCAACATTAAATTAACTTTATACAAAAAATAAAAAAGTACTATTGCTATTTTGTTTATAGTCCAATTGCTTTTTTCATTTCTTTTTTTCTTGCTCAGTGACATTCAAGTCAGGTTGAATGTCTGAGGTGCATCAGTGAAACAGCTGATCGTCAGTGACAGAGGATCTGGATTTGTTAAACTTCATCACTGAGAATGTTTGTTCGCAGGCAGAGAACAGCTCACTGTTTTTAGTGATGTTGTGGGAAATCACAAAGCTGGTTTTGACTGCTCCGTCCCATGATGTGTGCAGCTTGGTAAAAAGATCTTGCTGATTTTGCATCGTAGCTAGCAAAGCTTCAGATGTCCGTTCCCACCATGCATCAGTCATGTTCTTGTTTTTCTCTCTGTGTTTAGTCTGGTGATGGTGATTCAAACTGTAATCCTTAAACTCAGTGATCTGTCCCCCACAAACTCAGCGCACGGCTTCCCCTTTGACTTCAGTTAATGTTTTGTTTAAAAACTCTACATTCTGTATCAATCTGGTTTTTTTTTTAACGTGAGTTGACATTTTGGGGGCTAACAGCTGACTGATGTCTCTTGTAAACAGCTGTTCACCAAAACACGGTGAAGGCGCAAACAGTCGCAGCCACGCCCACAAGCAGGGACTTATGTACGTTTTAAAAAGTAGCAGACGCCTAAATAAAGGCAACGCTCAGTTGTATTGCGTGCATGATGAACACTTTTACATTTGATTGCTTATGTAAGATGAGATTTGTTTTGCGAACGTTTATTTTAGATTATTTTCTCAGCATTATGTTATAAAAGTTACTAGGTGTGTGTGTATGTAAGCTGCGTGGGGAACTACATGATGTGATACGAATGAGGGCAGAGATGGGCGAAGTGATATGATGTACGGAAGTGAGAGAAGCGTATCACGTTGTGGTGTTAAGGTGGTTCCGGTGAGACCGATGAAGTTGCCCCGTGCTTTGCTTTACCCTCGTCCCGCTATTAAGGTCAATTAACTGTAGTTAACGCTACGAGAAAACAGCGTCACAATAATTTACCATTGACGACAGGTCTGCTCTACACACACATTATTCCACACGAAAGCAATAAAGTCAAATGCTGCTGAATGGTCTTACTTCCAGTTCATGGCTGCCAGCTCATTTAGATATTCAGCACTATACACCAGGCCAACTGTGGAGAGACGCAATGTCAGTCAGGCGCACTATCAGACCAAAGGTTGGTACAGGATATAAATGAGAAGGAAAATATATACGAGTAACAATACAATTAAATAAATCAAGCAATATACAGTATGTTACATAGACTAGTGTGCATAAGATATGTATGTATGTGCAAACCTAACAGCAGTTTTCTGATATTCCAGATCAAAGCACATTCCACAGATTACACAGACGCTTTGTAGAGTCCTGCCTTCAGTATGTTTTTTGCGTCTAATTTGACCAATTTTAGATGTCAGAGCAATACACCTGTGTTTCACATGTAGCCAGGGTGTAAACATACAGGTGTGTCACAGGAAACTGCATCAAGAAGTAGTAGCTGACTTAACATAACTTAGCGATAGAAAGTATAATTAAAAGCATAAAAAGGTCATGCAATTATACTCGCTATCAAGCACCATTTTTCATTAAAGCGAAATTCTGTAGGTATCTTTCTTATTCACTTACCCATAAGAAGGAAGAGACATATCTGAGCTCTGTAATACCTGCAGGTTACCACCGTCAGGAACAAACACACAACGTGAAACACCAACAGGCCGATGAGCCAAGGCTCCGACCACTGCACCTACGAAAATTAAAAATAAAAGCGCACATTGGGCAGCTGTCCCTTGGCATTTTAATTTAACCGGAATACAACTGTTCTAAGTACAAGTACAGCTATGGTTAATTATAAAGACTATCGATCTATTAGCCGAGATAGCTAACAAATAGCTAGCTAGCCCCTCGAGTCAGGAAGATAAATGTAACTTACAGTCATGAGAAACGTCCATATCGATGTAACTCTTAAATTGCTAAACCCATCGATGGGGACAGAGCTAATATTCTCTGCTTTCTGGTCCGTCATCTTCACAAAACCCTGCTGTCTGACGTCAACGATGTAAACAAGTCAAGACTACGGAAGGAGCATTTCTGTCGCAATACAATTACGTCACAGACGCGACTGAGCGTTGTTCTTCTTCGTGATATGCTTCGCAGTTGGCAAACAACATAATTATGCATTACCGCCTCCAGCTGCTAAGGAGAGTGGACCGGGACTAGTGTTCACCCGATAACACTGAATGATAACTAAAAATAACCAATGACCACAAAACTACCACATGAATCTCCTGAACGTCTTTGTAAAATATCACGTAAATCAATGGTAATGTAATTTATTCTAATTGAATGTAAAGGATCACCAATGTAATCTGATTACTTTTGCAATTCATATACACAGGAAACCTATTCTATAAAATAAATTACCAAATGACTAAATGTTGGTGCACAATTTATTAACATTTTATCCCAAATCAACGTATCCAATATCACGACTTGCAAAACCTTCAAAAAGGAACAAACTCACACACCTACAAAAACACTGAAATGTTTGAGACTACCTTCAAATGTTAAATGTTCCAAACTTAGAATCCTCTTACACTTGTAAAAAATACTCTTCCAGTTTCTCCACACCTAGGGGAGTGGGTGGCCTGTGCGGTTCTACATCCTTTCAGCCTCAATTTACTCGTCTTTTCAGGTACTTCACTGAGGATCACTTGCCTGATCAGTCTTAACTGCCCTGAGTCACTTTAGCAGCTACAGTAAATATTCCTGTCGTGCCGTAGGTGCCACATGCAAACCACCAGCTAGATTATTGAAATAAAGTAAACGTTTTCCAAGTGAAAAAAGGCACATATGATATTCAGTATCTAAGCCAGGGGTGCATGAGCAATAAGTGATTTAGGTTTAAGGAGAACATGTACACAGAAAACACTGAATCTATGCAAAGAGCAATTTTACAGACTCTGTGTCTAATTTTATGATCTTAATCATGTATATTTTTGCAAGTGTGGTTATAAAGTGGGCCTTAGTATATTATGACCATAGGTTATGATTAAGATCAACAACATGTCACAGTAGGAAAAGCACAGGTGTAAATAATGAAATTAATGATGGCTGGGACAATTAATTGGAACAGAACCATCATCAATGTTAGCACTAATGTGCTTTTCCTACTTTGATGAGTCAAAAATTCCGCTGTGAAAACGGTTTATTTCACAAAGGCATAACTTTAACACTTAGTTGCCCACAGCACAATAAGCATATTTTGATATCGGTTAGCAGAAACAGATATAAAAATGCAATTTCAAATACACAAACATTTTAAGCATATAAAAAGTCTTTGGTCAGTGTCTGTGGGTTTACTAGTATGCACAGTACAGTTTGCAAAGAAACTGGAGGAGATGCGTGATGCTCAGGTCAGGTCGTGTTTCTGTTTGGGAGAAAGTCAGGCACGAAAGTAGCAGCCACTGTGAGCGGGGTGGAGTAGCCGAGGGCAAAATTGTACAGGCCAAGCATTAGACACTTCCAGGTGGAGCGCAGTGCCTTTCCAACATTCTGAAAGAAAGAAATACAGCTGTAGATTAATCATCAATTCTGTAGATTTTAACAATAATGCAATCAGACATTGTAAGTAATCTGCTCTGTCTCCCGCATGACCATGACATGATTCTTTTTATTCCCACATTATTCCAATGACCGAGCTTGGTCAGTGATTTATGACAGAACCAGGAAAAAAAAAAGAATTAAGAATTGACCTGAAATCAGGCAGAAGCTGTTGAAAGAAAAGCTGCATATGTGGTGTTTTAGAACAATAGAACCACAGGAGGAGAGGTGCAGTCAAAATGTAAACAAAAAGTGCTGTGAACAACATTGTCTCCTGTTCTCTTTGGACAGGAAAGGGCTGACCGGCTGAAGCGGAGACAGGAAGTCAGATGTTTTAGAAAACTAGCACAAAAACAATCCCACTTCCTCAATGTAGCATATATAAGTGACTCTCCTCACTAGTTTAACTTATGTAAACTTAAAATGGACTATTGAGTCACCTACCAAACTAATAAAATAAAAATAAAAAAGTAGGATACAGATTGTTCCATTAGTTAGCGGACATTGATTAAAAGGTGTATTTAACTACTATTTCCAACATCAAGAATGAACTGTCAGCATGTTGTCACAGATTTATATAGACCAGGAATAACTGATAAGAGTCTGTTACTGCTCAGTGGAAACAAGAGTCACTGGTCATTAATTTAAATTCTAATAAATAGGTTGATTGGGATCAAATTCCATCAGCTATTTCCTTACAAATCACTTGTGAAGCAATTCAAACATCTAAAAGACAGCCGGTTCTCTACAGACTGCACTGCATGTGAAAAGATTTGACATTGTGCAAATTATATTACGGACGATTGTATGGCAAAGGAGAATTTAATTAATTTTAGTCAACCGATTTGGACAATTGAAGTTCAGTTTTAACTTTTCCCAAATCAAAACTACAAGGACAAACACCGATCAATTCAAGTGATTCAACAGTGCTTGCTCATTGTAGTGTAAATGTGTAAAAATAGTTTAAATATCCTATGTGCTAGGTGAACTGATGTTTTAACTGCCACTCGTTTATGATTTATCTGACATGACCAACTATTAAGAGTGTTAATGTTCGATGTAAACCAGTGCACCAGGTCACTGACTAAACTAGTCTGTAAGCCATTTCCTTATCAATCACACTTCACTATGGGTTATAGAGCAATCTGTGCAGTAAACCGACCACCGGTTGTTGTCAAAGGAACTCACCTGGTCATGTCATGTCTACAGACTGTGAGGAATTTATCAACAATAAAAAGGATTGAAAGGGCAAAGCTGAATTCTAAACATTCACACAACACCCAGGTGTGAAGTGATAGTTACGGGACAGACCAGAAAATGGACAACGCCTCTGAGCGTCATCTCCTGACCTTGACAATTTGTCAGGATGTTCTTCTGTCTCTACTTTCCCCCAGCAGGCCAGAGCGGTGAAGCGCTTTAGAGAGAATATTGCGCACACTGTATACGCAAGTTCATTGAATGAAACAAAAGGTAGAGAACACCGACCTTCTTTACTTTTTTGTACTTCACTTTCCTTTTCTTCTTCTCTTCTTTTGCCTTGACCTGCGCCTCATCTTCCATCAGTGGCTCATACCTCTCTGGCAGAAATGCAAAGTGAATTTCTCTGTGGCCCTTCTTACTTTGTCTGCTGTCACCGGCCACTGGCTGGCACAGACTCTCTTGGTGATCCACACAGTCCAAATGCCGTTGATATTTCGCTGTTTGTATGTTCAGAGTCTCTGCTGGTGCTGGATTCCTATCAAACAGCCTGGATGGAAGAGATTTGGGCTTCATGTTGGCTGCTTTTTGCAGATCTCAGGTATGTAATAAGAAGCACCACGTTCCCCAGAAGGTCAGATATGTTGCCAACAGACGTTATCCTGCATGAGTGGAAGTGCATTCCAGTGGACCGCCTTGCGTGAAGGATTTGGCACAGGGCCATTAAAGGTGCAAATCCTTCCTCCTCACAAGACTGGCTTTAATTGGTCTCAAGTTTTCAAGTTGAATGTGTTAATGCAGATCCAAATCAAAATAACTTTCACCCAGTGAATGAGTGCAGCTGAGGAAAACGTGAAGATGATGAAATTACTGTATTACATCCTCCAGTTAGAGCCAATCTTGAGGCAGAAAAACTCTCCACTACAATCCTTCAATGCATAAAAACCCCCAACACTGCATTTGTCTATTAACAAGTTTGGTTTAATGAACATTAAATATTGCATAAAAGTCCACCATTAACTCCTTCAATGTGCCCGTTATTTCGAGCCTTTTAACATTTATTTTGGCCGTGAATATAAATACTTCCCCTCACTGTGCAGTTTCCCTCGTAACGCTGCTTATATTATTATTATTGGTTCGTGACTTCAGTGCTATAGTACATAACATTAAACAAACTGCCTACTAAAAAGAACTTTCAAACTATTTTTTATTGCTTTTGAACTCAGAACAACAACAATCACGTTACAGCCCTAACTTTCCCTGATGCAGCCTGTCCTGGTGTCTGACAGGTGGAGGGTCTTATCGACTGCTGGCGATCTCAACTGGCGGTGCTACTGGGTCTCGTCTTCATTTGCTTGTGCGTCGTTTTGGCCACGGTCTGGGTCCCTGAGACGGAGGATGTTGATGAGGTTAGTCTCTGGAAGAGAACTGGAAACAAAAAGAAGTTCAGCAACAAAACATATCATTGTGTCCTTTGAGGTTAATCGGCCTGTGCCCTTTCCCAGGGAATATCAGCGGCATATTAAAATCACATGGCTCACATTACTCCTGAATGGATTATTTTGTCATAGCTCATGTACTAAGTGAATTTCTGGCAACTAAATCAATAAATCACATCTGGGTGGTCTAACTGCTTTGATGTACATGTATATAAACAAAGAGACGTATCAGTGAATACCTCATGCTCTGTGGGGTGAGGAAAATGAACTGTCTGTAGCGTTGACCAGCAGCCACCTTCAGCATCATGTCCATCGATATCCTCCTGTTCACCATGTCCTAATTAAACAAACCCAAGATCCATGTTACCATTTGATAAATAAGGCTAAAACACAGTGAGACAGTTTCTGTAAGTCTCATGCAATGTCAACAATGTCGCATATGAGCTGTCTCCAAACATCCCCCTCTCACTCTAATGCCTATTTAATGCCCTGAAACCAGAGATATTATCTGTTTGCAATTAAGGCTTGCAATATCAATAAAAACTGGCTCTTATTACCATGTAAACATCAAACTCGTCAAGGCAGCGGAAAGGTGCCTCTGTGATGGCCCAAAGAGAGAGGACAAAGCAAACGGTGGAGAAGG
>JAVQJF010113110.1:0-25029 GCA_036023855.1 Gadopsis marmoratus
TCATGGGCGGCCAAGGCTCATTGATGCATGTGGGGAGCGAAGGCTGGACCGTGTGGTCCGATCCAACAGAAGAGCTTCTGTAGCTCAAACTCCTGAAAAAGTGATGCTGGTTCTGATAGAAAGGAGTCAGAACACACAGAGCATCACAGTTTGTTGCATATGGGGTCAGGGTGCCGTGCTGTCATCATGTTATGGCTGATCAGTGTAAATGTGCAAATTACCATCTCAGTTACACTTTTGTAGCTACAGTAACTACAGTGTTATTTGGCGTTAGGTTTAACTATGTTTATACGGATTAGCTTTTTTTGGACCATCTCTTGTAAGTTACTGAATTACACAATTACATTTATCAAATTTTTCATTAACATTACATTCCCAGAGCAGAATCTAGAGTACAGTCTTTTTCTGCTCCTCCCTTCAGGTTGACCACTTCCGTAGACGCCGTGGTGGCGATCTGTGTTATTTTCGCCATGTCCTTCATCCCTGCCAGCTTCGTCCTCTACCTCATCCAGGAGCGCGTGACCAAGGCCAAGCACCTGCAGTTTGTCAGTGGGGTCAGCCCTTTAGTGTACTGGGTGGCCAACTTCTTTTGGGACATGGTAAGTCAATATAAATTGTGCATCCTCTCAATATTGACCTTGATGAAAGATTTCCCGTTTTCAAATAATTTTAAGCCATAAACACTTTATGTGCATGTCATACTAGTGCATATGAACTCAATTTCAAACACATAGGAGTTGTGGATTTGTGTTTTTCATGAGGTTATTTTTGTATGTGCTCGTGAATGCTTTATTTCTCCCCTAGGTTAACTACACCCTCAGCACCGCAATGGTGGTTGGCATTTTCATGGCATTTGACAAAAAGTGTTACACATCACCATCCAACCTGCCAGCACTAACAGCACTGCTCCTACTGTATGGGTAAGGCTTTGCTTGGTTTAAGTGGCTTCCGTTGTGCTTTTTTTTAATAAAAAAGAAAAGAAAAATGCTAACATACAAAGAGTGTAAGAGCACCCAAAGGGTCTCATTAGGATGCCTCACCTCCACACAGAAAACGAATTCAGAAATACGAGGAACTGGATAACAACGCCGTTCGAAATGCTTGAATGACATGAAAGGGATGTGAAAAAAAGTAGTTTTCTCTTTTCCGTGGCTCCCTCTGCCTTACAGGTGGTCAGTGACGCCCATGATGTATCCCATGTCCTACATATTCAATATCCCAAGTACTGCATACGTGTCCCTGTCCTGCATCAACCTGTTCATCGGCATCAACAGCAGCGCCATCACCTTCATCCTGGAGCTATTTGAAAATAATCGGGTAAGGACATATATAATATATTATAGATAAAATATATAGAAAATAGTTCTTCTTGCCAGATGGTTCTCTCCACTGCACATCTGTTCTCCTCTTCTCTGATCCCACTGATGAATCTCGCAATGGCTGAGTCATGAGGGAACCACTGGAGGCGGCACAACCCATATTTCTGTTGTGTTGACATTCTCTTGACAGTCCGAACTTAGAGCTTCTTCGTCACCGACAGTAAATCCCAAATCGAATGCACTCCTACGATTATCTGCGCTCGTAAACGACTTTGAATCACTTTGTTTTAGTGAATACACCAGAGGGGGGGAAAAAGTTTCACTCTGTGGTTTTGGACTTGTCAGTGTGTGCAAAGCGAAGCTAAACGGGGATCACTGGGCTGAAAGAAAGGTTATATATTTGCTAAATTCTAATTGTTGGCAAACAGCCTGATCTCATATCAAATGTATAAATAAAATAGGTAAAGCCATGAACTCCAGTTCTATATGAGACTCGGCTCACATGATTTAAATGTGTGCACGGCTCTGATGACCTGGGTTCAACTCCAAATGCTTACAAATATGTTTTCTGCTTTGCTTTAAAGTTAAAAAGAAGTGCATCCCCCCCCCCCCCCAGTGCACTCATTGGTCTTGTTTGCGTGAGCTATTCATGCTTGATACATACTGTAGGGGAATCCAAACCATTTCATAAGATATAATGCAAATGTTGTATGAGAACACAATGCTGACTATGTAAGTGTAATTTAGTTGGAATTATTTTTCTATTATATTTGTGTATACTGCACACTGATGTTGAAGGGGCCTGTCAATCCTGCACTCAAGTGGAATGTAAATGTGTGTGTTGACAGTCTTTGCTGACGTTGAACGAGGGGCTGAAGAAATGCCTGCTGGTGCTCCCTCACTTCTGCCTGGGGCGAGGACTGATAGACATGGCCATGAACCAGGCTGTTACTGATGTTTATGCCAGATTTGGTAACTATAGTATACTTTTGGTTCCATGGGTTTCCCATCGTTGTGTCATGATATGTCGCACAATATCCATCACTAAAAGTATTTCAAGTATATATATATATATATATATATATATACAGTATATAATCAAAAAATCTTGCTTTTTAAATGATTGTTCGTTAATAGGTGACAGACACTTCAGACATACATTTTCCACATGGGAATGGCTTTCCAAATTTTACATATACCTTTGGTTATCAAAATTCAAGCAGCTTATACTCACAATGTCAATAGTTGTGACCAGCCACTCCTTAGTCATGTCAGACGCTGTATCGAAATAAACTTTGTCTGGAAAATGATGTTTCTACAGCTTGGGACGTATTAAAAATAGTGACTTTGTGCCGCCTGAACAAAGGGTTCATTTTCAGTGTGGCCCTCGTTTCTGTTTTCAGGTGAAGAGTACACGCAGGACCCTTTCCGGTGGGACTTCGTGGGGAAAAATATTGCGTTCATGGCTGTGGAAGGCTTCGTCTACTTCATCATCAATCTTCTGATCCAGTACCGTTTCTTCTTGGACCACTGGTAAGGGACTGGATGAACACAGATCAGCACCAGTGTCTTCTTGACCTTTCCATGGAAACTTGACCAAGCAAATCTCATACCTGCCTATTAACAGATAAAGTGCATCTCTGTGCATGTGTTAGATGCTTCTCCATGGATGATTTCCTTGTACCCTTCAGGTTGTCGGACAAAAAGCAGACGCCAATACAACACGAGGATGACGACGTGGCAGCAGAGAGGCAGAGAATTTATGGTGGAGGGAGCAAGACAGACGTCCTGCATATCAGAGACCTTTGTAAGGTAAAGACCACTGACTGACCACAACACAAGTATAGTGTTGAATGGAATGTTGAAGAAGAGGGAATAAGAGTATTTAGAGTATATCCAAAGAACCTTAGTGGGAAAGGTGGTGGATACAAAAGAACAATATAAGTGAAATAGAAGGAGTACACTCACACTGGAATTACAGCCTCCCTAAACACGAGCCGATAAAATATTCAAAGTATCATTGTCTGTTTCCTTAGGTAGACATTAATTAACCTATGAAAAGTTACTCACTGTAGCATTATGACGTCCGAAAGAAGGGGTCAGAAAGAGACGGTAGTCTGTTGGTAGCACAAGGAGGGTGTTTTAACTTTTTCTCATCCCAGAAGTACGTTTCTTATCATTCATTCATGCATTTCTAAAGTCTGTCAGCATCAATAGAGTTGACACCTGGGCCTAGTTCACAAATACGGTGGCCTGAATGATTAGCAGCTAGTTATTCCAAAACAGAGTGGCTCTATTTTCACAGTCTTACAATGTTTGCCATAAATAGTTTTCTGATTTTGGGTGAAGATATTGCAATAATAACACGGTTGAAGGCTTCGTTATTAAGATTCATCTAGTGCAGAAGAAATTATTACATGCTTAAGACAATATATCTAATATTTGCAGGCACATTTTATATCACACAAATGGAGTCAGTTGTTGTTTCCCTGCCTCCTCTGCACAGACGTATGTGGGCAGGAAGAGGGCAGCTGTGGACCGGATTTGTGTCGGTGTCCCTGCAGGAGAGGTAAAGTCACTGAGTTCATGAGAGCGACTATTTTTTCCCTTTATATTACAGGTTTTCTCTAGTAAACCTACACATCGATAAGCTGCCGTTCTCAGACTGTTAGAGACGGGTAGTTGTCATTTAGCATCAGTAACCACAATAATGAAGTATATTTACTGTATATGTTGTCTCATTTTGTCTGGGTGTGCTTATATTTAATAATGTTCTTTATTAATACATACATGTACAAGGGCATTTACTGTCATTTTATGAAGCCAAGGAGAATATTAGAGTTTCAAAAGGGTGTTAGTGAGTGCGTTTCAGCAGAATGGGTCCTCGTATCGAGAGCCTGATTGTCTTTCATCCTGTTAGTGCTTCGGCCTCTTGGGAGTTAATGGAGCTGGAAAGACGACGACCTTCAAAATGCTGACTGGCGACACTGATGTCAGCTCCGGGGAGGCTACTGTGGTCGGTTACAGGTACATAAAGATCAGTCAAACATGCCCCTTGTCAACAGAACAAAACCTTTGTTCAGGGCTGGCTCAAATTTTATTTGTAAAATACTTCTGGTTCATCCTGCATGCAGTTCCAGATGGGAGGCGACCAGAAACAGTCCACTGAGTTAGAAAGTTTAATCAGGGAATCTGACATTATCCTGCAGGATGACACCAGCTGACTATAAAACCAACCCATGTGGTACTATGAAAAGCTAGGATCTAAATCTTGATTAACAAGTGGTCTCAAATACATTTTTGTTGTGGAGCTACTGTAAAGTGATTTTTCATTCTTTCTATTTCAACATACCCAGACTTCTCCAAGGGGAGTCCAGCCCGGGCTGGGAATAACTGATCTATTAAGTGTCAATAATTTAAGACCTAAACTAATTTGTCCATTAAATCAATAAATTCAGTTGACAAAAAGATTAAATATCATTTTTATTTTTGGTCTAGTTTTGTTCCATTTTACCATTAAAGGAATCGGCCTCCTCTCAGCTCGGGATGACATGTTTTAATATGTTGTCACTGCAATGAGTGGCACCTTGTGTCCTGTTTTGTAGCATCCTGACAGAGATTCTGGACGTGCACCAGAACATGGGCTACTGCCCTCAGTTTGATGCCATCGATGAGCTCCTAACCGGCAGGGAGCATCTGTACCTCTACGCTCGTCTCAGAGGGGTACCTGAGTCCGAGATCCCCAGAGTGAGTAGGACTCCGGCTGCTTTGCATCTTCAGGGCTGTTTCACTTCACAGGCTCAGCACTTCATAGAGAGCTTTATATCAGTTGTGTTCATTTTATTTTGCAAATTGTCTCTTTACTGCTGGACAGCGCTGCCTGATGTTTGTTTTGTCCTTTTAATTGAGCTGTAACATTGTTATGAAGCGCTCAGTTAACAGCAGGGGTTTCCCATCCTAACAATGTAAGTCACTTTTGGATTGACCGACCAAATGAATATTATCCCCTTCCCCCTTTAGGTGGCAGAGTGGGGCATCCAGAAGCTGGGTCTAACGGAGTATGCCGGCCGCTGTGCAGGGACATACAGTGGCGGCAACAAGCGCAAACTCTCCACAGCTATCGCAATGATTGGTTGCCCGGCGCTGGTGCTGCTGGTGAGTTAGCCAATGCTCATGAGCCCATTGTTTGGGTTTTTGGGTTTGATGCAGGGATTTATCAATGAAATGGCCTATGGATCCAGATGGGAAGCCATATGGGTTCAGTCAAGCCTGGCCACAAATGCTTTATACATTGGCAGGCAACTGTGCAATTCATTTCAAATTGGCATAAATCTGAGATCTTTGCCATATGTTGATCGCGATAAGGATTTGGTCTCTGTTCATGTGGAATTATGTGCTCAGAGTCAAATTTGTTGTTTGTTTGTGGCTGTGTGTGTTTGTGTGTGTGCGTATTTAGGATGAGCCCACGACAGGGATGGACCCCCACTCGCGGCGCTTCCTGTGGAATGCCATCATGAGTGTCATTCAGGACGGCAGGGCTGTGGTGCTAACATCACACAGGTTCGACAGCTAATAATGAAATGAATCCACTGCGCACACCTGCTGCAGCAGCTGACCAAACACGGTTAACTCTCCTGCCAGCAGCTGTTGATGGAATCATGACTAGACTGGCATTTGCTTGATTTCACCAGAGATCTGCAAAATTCTGATTTATTGCTCATAGACACGAAATAGCAGCAGTAAAAATAAAGATGGATTTTGGTTGTTTTCCACCAGTATGGAGGAGTGTGAGGCCCTCTGCACTCGACTGGCCATCATGGTCAATGGGACTTTCAAGTGTCTGGGTACCATCCAGCATCTCAAATACAAGTAAGAGGTTTTCTGTATTTTAGCAGGCTTGTGCAGCGTTTGGGTAGAATTTAAATGCCATTATGCCCAACATAAATATCACAATTCCCAACCTTTTAAAACATGAAAAATTAAAAGGTTTCTCAGCATCATGGTACAGAAAATGCATAAGCATCAAATGTATGTTCCAAAAAGAAATGAGCCTTTCTGTGGGTGGCCTCAATGTGCAAAGAAATATACATTCAGACTCTGACAAACTAAGAAGCTGAAGTTGAAACAGCTTTGGGGGATTAAAAATACATCTGCAAGGTTATTGGTATGAACCATTGGCCTATAATGGAGTAGCCAGCACAAATAATAGCACTTCTAAAGTAGTGCAAGTTGTGGATGTTGATATTAAAGTATATTATGGGTCGCACTCAACCAAAGATAAAAAAGAGAGCTGTAGTGTCGGTATAAGAAAATTGAAATGTATCCTGAAAAACGTCTAATATCTCCACTCTGCGTTTCCTTGATCCAGATTTGGTGACGGCTACGTAGTGACCATGAAAATCAAGGCAGCTAAAGCAGGCTTGTGCCCAGATCTGGAGTCTGTCGAGAGCTTTATGGAGAGCTGCTTCCCCGGCTGTGTGCAGAGGGAGAAGCACTACAACACGCTGCAGTATGAGATCGCCTCCTCCTCCCTAGCCAGGATATTTCAGCTGGTGGTGGCCAATAAAGAGAGGCTCGGTATCGAAGACTACTCTGTTTCCCAGACAACACTGGACCAGGTACGTATGGACCCAACGAGACAAGGTGGAGATGACCAAAGAGTCTCCGCCTGTGTTTAATAAATGTGAGGGAAATACTTTGTAGGTCACATCACCTGCCGCTAACTTATTAAACGATTACAATATAAACATCAAACATAAGTATCAATTTATACATAATACAGTTGGATTTCAATATTTATTTAAACTGTGAAATCAATGAGTACATTCTCTTCTTTGTGCTGAACTTTGCATCGAGCAATTTGATTGGTTGTTGTCCAGAATGAGACAACAAATCACACCGTTCTGCTTCAGTTACACAAATAAATAAAAAACGTTCCAACTTTCAGTCTTGCATAAGATTAGATTCAACATTTAAATAAGTTGTACTTCTCTTTAACACAACTGTTAAATTTCTTCTTAGAGGCTCGACATTTTAAATGTACAGAAGCTAAAACGTCTTTCCTGAAATTAATAAATTATGACTTACAATCCTAAGCAGATACATTCTGGTATTTTCGTGCCTTGCTTGGGGCAGTTTGTACTGAAACAGTTTGTCTGTTGTGCAGGTGTTTGTCAACTTTGCCAAGCAACAGACAGGAGAGGACGAGGACATTACGCTGCACAGACGGGCAGCAGCAGGTGGAAGAAAAGACATCAAGATCTCGCCAGTGCAGAGGAAAACATAAGACTGTCACCTGGGAATGTACAGAAGCACAGATGTAAAGGCATTACTCCGCTGGGCAGTAATATAACTCTCCGCATTCCACAATACAAACGCCACCTTTAATATTTCACTAGCCAAATTGCTTTTCAGAGTAGAGACGAGCCTGGCTGGTTACCTGCCAAAGTGACTGGTAGAACGGTTCCAGCCTCAGACAAACATTACACGCCAGGGATTAATCTTCCACAGTGTTATCAAAAACCAAGCATGGCTGATAAATGACGTAAGGCTTGACATCATTCGCGTTAACAGCAGAAAGTGATGCAAAAACAGCTGCTTCTTCATCTGAAATATGGAAAAGAAAGTTGCTTAGTCTGGCTGACTTGTGTAAATGTGTACATATTCTATGTGTAATGAATAAGCACCGTAGAAGCAGACATTTTTTTTTATGTTTACATTAACGCACAAACCTCAATTTTTGCGACACATGTAAACAAATGTCATTTTATGTTGGCTGTCCGGTTTTCCAAAACACATGTACTATCGCTTCCATCCTTTTCAGTCATTGACTGTCTCATTTCTTTTTCTGCCGTGTTTCATACATCGCCATGTACCGTTGTTCTCCAATGTCAGTACAAAATAGCACAAAATATTCGCTTGAAGGTTTCAATTTGAGGAAAAAAGTTAATTAGTGAAATATAGCTGTAGATGAAGAGGAATTATATTTTGTATCAAATAAAACTTTAACATGCTTTATACTTCACGCTCTGTGCGCTCTTGCCTAGCTGACTTGGGCTGCATCGTCAGACCCGAATAAAACACCCCATAGTTTGTAAAGTGCAGTGTTTCTTAAGCATATTTCTGCCCACGTTTTCTTCTCTTCTCTAAAGCTACTACTGTGGGTTATTTAGTGTCACTCCACTGACCTACAATAACCCCACTGACCTCCACTGGAAAGCTAAAAGAGCAACCGCAGGTCAGTGGAGTGGCTGAGAGACAGCTTTGCACCGGCTGGGGGGGGGGACAAGGTGACACTGTGCTGAGTAGCTTGTCACCACCTGGTTGTATCTGACACACAGTCCAATTACTGTTCCCTCCTGCCGCAACTGGTGGTGTCATTGCCTCAGGCCGCCCACTCACCTGAATTTCATTTGCTACCTCAAAAGACACGGGGATGATGGCACTGTGCAGTTCGGGGCTGCTAATGAATTCTCTGGTGTGGCTCTCGTGCTCGTCTCCTGTACGTATGGTCATCTGGATGAACCCGATGAGCATGAACAGTGCCGCAGGCTGTGAAATGTGACTGTTTGTGTCCTGCTGAATACCGAAAAGAGCTAACTCGGAGCGCAATGTGTCATCTGTGTTATCAGAACCAACACCTATTGAGTGACCAGGTATTGTAAATGTGCGCACATGTGTAACAACACTGTGGTTAGATGAGGTTAATGCACAGACAAATGACAGAAAGGGATAAATGCCAAGTGTGCAGTGGTGGAAGAAGAATTTAATTTCTCTAACTTGCTGAGCAGCAGCCGTATAAGTTCCAAAACATACATTACATTCCTTAGGCGGACTTTTTTTTTTTTCCCAAATCAACTTACGATAAGTGCATTTGAGCTTGATATCACCAGCATGGAAGTGTATCTCTTCTTAACAAATAACTAAACGCATGTTACTGAACCGTTATTCCACGGTCGCGTTGTCCACGTGACAAAAAGTCATTCTACTGGCACTGGTTGCAAAATGATCGTTGACTTCAGACTCATTGTCTCTTATTGTTTTAATTTGGAACTTCTCCATGCCCTCTACCAGCTAAACTGCATTTAATGAAGTTTAATGAAATGTCGACGTGACACCAGCAATACAGCGGCTACGGGTGTGTATATTATACATGCAAATACAACAGTGATTAATGCACCGCTGCGGCCTAAATTATTGAGACATTACTTTAATTAACCAAGAGAGGTTCAGTCTCGTACACCATACACTGTAACACTAATATATTTTAATCCAAAATATGAAACATGAATATGCTTTTAAAGACAGGTAACCCTTTTTTAATGGTATGTTATAAATGAGGCACTGAAATGCTGTTTTCAGATGAAAGATTTCATGGTCGGGCTCACCTGGTGGTGAGCGCAGTGGGGGATCGGTGCAGCAGCAGAGCCCCAGCGATGGAAGTGTTCTGGGAAGAAGAATACGAGAAGGGTTTTCTCTTATTACTGCCATAATATCAAAACTCTCGGCCCACGTGGTGCTTTCATAATCTAATTGACAGAAATTCTCCTGTTGTGCAGATGCCATTTGGTAACCATTCTCTAAGTCATGACTCGGTCAAGTCCGAACACAAAGACACGATACACATATTTGTAGATTCCGTGTGATACGCACTGTCAATAAATATCCGTACCCAATAAACAATCCATAAATCTGCTTAGGAACTATAGGAAACAGACGCTCCTCCTGAGAATCATCACATTTTTAAGTTTCCTTCAGCATCAGATGTATTCAGTGATAGCTGTCCTACAGCGGCACCGTGACAAAAAATATATTTTCAGAACAAAAAATCAAGATCCTTTTCACATTATTACAAGATATTTTTCATGTTATTATGACAAACTTTATCGTCATTACTACATACCAAATCATTACATTTTGACAAGACACTTTTCTTGTTAATACATCGTATAAATTTATCTTGTTTTATGGCAAAAGGTTTTCGTTATTTCACAAAGCAGACGTATCTCGTCAAAATGAACCTTTCGTGGTATAAGTTATCCATATTATGTTAAAACAAGGAAAAGATCCATCTTTGCCTGAAGAGTCAGTGGCCTAGAGCAATCACATGACATGACCGAAACACATGTAATATGATGACTGAAACATGTGGCAGGGTGTTTTTATGTTTTATGGGCTGTGGGATGCTTTCGGCTTTGCTTGTGCGGCCGTGTGTAATCGCTGTGTGTTGATTTGGTCAGTACAGTGTTGGCACACTGGAGTATTTGACGAGAATGGATATAAGACCCAGACACTAGTGACTGACATTAGGGACGATGGTGCACTTAAACATGCATCCTCAGTGTCCCAACCTCTGCGTAACACTGCCCATCTTTCCTGACCACAGACTGTACCTCTCGAGCCTATGCCTGTGTTTCAGTGTACGCAGCAATGACCTGGATGACCAAAAATATTCATTGCTGAGTACCACATATCCACCACCATTGCTCACATGAGTAATTTCACATATAGATTTTACTCTGGACAAAAACATATTTAACTAATAACCCCTCTGAAAGTTGCCCGTAGGTGTGAATGTGATTATAACTGTCCGTCCGTCCTGTAGTAGACTGGTAACCTGTCCAGGGTGTTCCCACCCATGTCGGGGGTTAATGCAACCTAATTGCTGTAGAGCTTCTCTAGCAGTCCGATGAACTTCATCACCGGTATGATAATGTGGAGAGAAGAAACAGCTTAATTAACGCTGCAGCCTCAGCTCCCCCTCTATTGTACCTGTGTACCTACTAATCACGCACAGTTCATTGACTGTCTTGAACTTACAAGTCTGTCTTTCTGCCTTGATCTATTTGGTGGCATAAAAATAAAAAATTTCTAAAAGGCTTTCATGTAAAAACACATTGAATTTTTGAATCGAACTGAATGTGGGATATAAAGAAACCTGACATGACGCACTGTTGATTTCTGCTCATTGTTTGGCCCAAGGACAGTTCGACATGCGGACAGGAGGAGCTGGGGATCGAACCGCCATCCAACACTGGGATTAATGGACGACCCGCTCTACTTCCCGAGCCACAGCCGCCCCAACCTACGATATCCATACGTACCAATTTTACAAGCACTAGTCACAAGGAGTACTGTTCAGCCTGTCAAAACAGCTGGATAAAGTCGTCTTAAGCTTTGGACGACCTTTGCCAGGTGATGGCGAATCTCAGCTTGGATAGTGAATACAAGTCTTTACGTAAGAGAAAGCAAACTGGGGAAATGGAGATGAAAGACGAGGGGATTTACAAAGAATCCGAGTTACGTTATGAGAAGTCGGCCTCTGCTGCCTCGATTCAGACCGTTCTTTTCTAATTTGTCACTCATAAGGTCCCCCAACTATGTGGAAATCGACAACAAACTAAACTAAAACTGGAGTAAACCCCTTTTAAGGTTCACAAGGCGTAGCTGTGCTGATTGTTAATTATGTGTTTATTGATATTTTGGTAATCATATGCTCAGTCAGTCTCAGAAAATACCACGAGAGGGGCACAAACTCTGAAAATCAGATTAGAGGTAAATGTGGTTAAATTACCACTTCAATTACTTATAGATTATAGCAAAGTAATTCCAACACATGAAAAAGGTTAGCAGACGGTTGAGTGTGTCAAATAACTAATTTGAATCGTGTAGTAAGGTATTTTTAATTATCGGACATCAACAAAAACCACTCGGCATGATTGGTTTTCTTGGCATAAAGTGGGAATCCATGAAAAGTGATGCGATTTCTAATGATGACAATAGGCCAAAAGTATTTCAGTGGAATTTAAGCTTCTTGTGGGAACTGCGAAACTTTGTCTTACAGAAGGTCTCGCAAAGAATGGATACAATTTCGGAGAGATGATCAGGTGTTTGAGTTAGAATCATGTTGGCGTCGGGTGTTAATGGACGCTGTAAGGATAACAAATGTTCCATCGTGGTCTGTGATGTGAACTGTTGTGAATTTCTTTCTTTCTCGCGGGGGAATAAATCAGCAATCATTATTTGACTGCTTCGTTGCTGAGTTGCAGATTAAATGGAAAACTTAGTGCAACTGTTGAGCGATGTGTGGGCTTGTGGTCCGGCTCCCGTTTGAGTCACAGCATTTAACACTTTTTCAAGGCCGCTTTTAGCTCGCGAGCCAGTGCGGCCGATATTCTGGGTCGCAAGTTTAATTGGGGGCATGATTGAAGGATGGAGTCAAATTAAGGTTACTTGTGTATCTATATAGGGAGCGGGCAAAGTAATAAATGTGTGGATGAGAGACACAGTTGCTGTCTTAAGTATGAGCCAGAAGGATGGAGATGTGTGTGTTGAGGTTGGTGTGTGTGTGATACAGTAAATCCACTGTGTGTGACAGCGAGGCAGGGAAACGCAGATTGCGTTAACAGGATGTGCATTAACAGGAAAAGGTGCTGAAAGCCAAATACATATTCGGCTTTCAATCACTGTGCGTTCAAATATTATTTCTAAGTGTTCAGCAGCACAGTGGTTTGATGCACCATGAGACAGCTGAAGGGAGAAATAAGGAAGTACAGTATTCAAGCCAGGAAGTACATTTTATTGCCTTGGAATGACATTTTTAAAGTTTGTTGACTCAGTCCTGCAAAACCTCGACTTTTTCTTTGTCCTTTTCGGCTTCTTATTCTGGGATGCCAAGTCTGCTAATAATAGATACAGTACAGCAAACCTGGCTGGCGATCAGTGAAGACATGTCAAGTACTGTATTTACCTGGATATCATGACAGGATTTTTTACCATGTGGGCTTTTTCCAAATCTGCCATAAAACATTTTGCCATATTTATTGACAGAGGACCAGTGATATAAGGAGCTAGTTTAACACAAGACAGCGGTTATTGCAACTGCTGTTATCGGGTTAATCGTTTAAGTCATTTTTAAGTAAAAAACATCTAAACATTTTCTTGCTTAAGCTTCACGACTGTGACAAGCTGCTGCTCATCCTTGTCTTAACATTATAGTAAATTGAATGCTTCCGAGTTTTGGACTGTAAAACAAGACATTTTAGATTTTAGACTTTATGACTTTATTGTCATTCAAGTGTGCAACAAGTGTATACAGAATGAAATTTCGTTGCATAGGCTCAATGCAATATAAAATAGGTAATTTTTAGCCGTGTACTGATGTAATGCAGGCCAAATGATTCATCGATTATGAAAATCATCATTAGTTGTAGCCCAATTCAAATGACATTTTGACTGCTTTAATCTCTTACTCTAAAAATAACAATTCCTCTTCTTTCAACATTTACGACCGACTGCTTTCATTTCTTATTATTTAACTGAGAGTTTCTCTGCTTTCTGTGATGACACTTCAAACCCTTTCAAGTGTCAGGTCTTCACCTCGGAACAAAAAAATATATTTTTCAGCTCGAGAGTTTCGCAACTTCCAATGTTCATACACAATTTACTTTAACTGCTTTCAGAGCTTAAACGTCAGCCGCACCACCTTTCAGTTTAAGAACCCGAACTGGCGTTCGTTAGTTTCAGGTCTTCCGCTTCAATTGTATCTAAACTTCTCACTTACAATGTGACAATTTCAGTGCTTGAATTTCAACTGAATATTCAACTTGTATAGTCTGTGCTTACACTTGAAAGGGATGTATCGTGATGGACGAACCTTTGCAGTGGGACATCTAAACCTTACAGGTCCACGGTGTTGTAGAATCAGACAGCTCGGAGAGGAACGTGCCCATCGATAAAGTCTGTGCTGAACAGAAGCTCAGCTGTTTCCTAAATTAGCCTAATCATGGCGTTTTCCCCGAGAAGGCAGGAATCAGCAATCATTTGTCGGTAGTTGATCAGCCACTGCACTGAATGAATCAGAGCTGTGGATGTAGAACGTTTACTGTGAAAACACGGCCATCGTTTTGCTATCCGACACGCTGCAGGAATCAGCCGCTGATGGGCAGCTGGGGAACTTGACAGTCGACAAAGTCTCGCGTCGTTTTGAAAATGCTGCTGTCCTGCCTGTGACCCAGAACCAACCACACGAGGGCAGTAGGTTTGTGAAAATACCCCAGCACGTCATTAAAGTGAGGCATCTCAGCTGAGGCCTCCCTCTGTCATCGCCTCAGTTCTGTGCCCCTAACCTTCAGGAGGTGCGTTTGAAGTCTGAGGGATGTGCGGGGCTCATAGAAGGAATTGCTGATCAAGTGTGCTTTTAAAGTGCATCAGAACTGTGCAGCCTGCCTGCATCTTCTCGCCAAATGCGCGCGCATAGAAGCTGCAGGAGCCGCCCTTGAGAGATCTTGAACAAATATTCCTCTCTCCCCTGTCATGCCCACACACCACTAAATGTACCCGTGAAACTCGACAAAACATATAAATTAAAATACGCTGCTGACTTTAACGCTCTGTTGTTCACACTGGAGTTGATCAAGAAGAGCGGGATAACTTAATGTCTCCTGGTGATTTGTGGTAAACTGATCACAGACGAGAGCAGCGGGAAATATTAATCTGTGTGGACTCATTACTTTAATTTCGACATTTGCCTTTGCCTCCTTCGGTTGTGCTCTGCACTTGCCTCAACCAGCGACACGTTGTCATTTGCATTTTGAGTGCATAGTGTAGATAAAAAAACAATACAGTTTCAAAATGAAGGACACTTGGGACTTAATGGAATAAGATGGAGTTCTGCTGGCGGATTAGATTTACGAGGCAAAGAAGGGACAGCAAAAGTTTCTGCAGTTGGTGTAGGTAAAGACATAGCAGCATAAGTTGAGCTGATTTTGTTGGTCTTGGTGTGTGGGCTTGCGTGGGCCTCGGGGGCTAAAATAAGGCAGCTCTAATCAATAGTAGAGCTGGCTCATCATTAGTTTGCCATTCCTGCACTCTTGCTGATGTGAATACCAACCTCCCAACTCCGTGTGTTTAGCCTATCATTTACCGTGGCACGCTGTCAACGTTTTCGCAGGTTTGTGCTCAGTTAAAAAAAAAAAAAAGACTCGGGTGCCGTCAATTTAATGTTCTCCCAAGGTGTCTCATCAGTGCAGCCAGGGAACACAGAAACTAAACATCCTGAGACGGAACACGCTCGCTTTTCTGCAGTCATGATTACCATAAATCTCAAGCCAAGGTGCTGTGGTGATATAGTGAGCCATTAGAGATATGACATATACATTCATTAGCTTCCTCACAGCACCTCAGTTCCATGCTGCTGCTCCCCGGGCGAAGTGCGAATAACTTTGCTGTTGCCTCTAAAGGCAGCGGCATCGACCCCAGGGGTAATAGAGGAAAAGATGATCGAGAAAGACGGATCGACATGGCCCACCTTCAAGTGCTATTCTTGGCCTATTGATTGTGATTCTGAAAAATGCCTCACGGCCAAGGGCTGTTTAGTCTCACCCGCAGGTCCGGAAAATAAGGTGCAGCTGTGAAGGCTTTTCTTATGGAAATCCACACCAGATCAAAGCCTCTGTGTGCAGCATGACCCTGCTTGCACATCATTCTTAAAAGTGGTTTCTGAATTAGGAACGTAGGGCATTTTTTCTCCAGGTCCACAAAGTTGCCTTGGTCAGTTAAATTCATGGGAATATTGACAACACACACGTTACATCGCTCAGCTTAGCAAACAACATTAACTGAAGAACCTGTGTGTATTTTTATGTCTTTATGTCAGTGCGGATGATTTAGTCAGATCTACTGGAAGGCACCATCATGTAAATGGAAAAAGTGATGATTTTATAAAAAGCAGCTGAGAGAGTGGAGGGACTGCGGTTACGTCACACACTTTTTTTATATCTCTAAGGAACAATTCCAGCTGTGCCAGTTATCCAGTTTCCCACTTACCCCTAACAGTCTCACTGAACTGAACTGTTTTGCACAGCAGAGAGTATATATCTGCTCTGTTCTCCTTTTAAGGAGAAAAACAAGAACAAGTTCTCCATCCACGTAGATGGAGAACCTTTTTCCCTGACAGCCAATCAAATCAAACAGTTTTTGTAGCATCACTGCTGTGTGGCCCTTACTCTTCAGTACCACTGCTCCCCTGCTGGAGCTCAGCCTGCCAGCTGCTCTCAATCAAACCCAGATATGGACCCGCCTCTCCAGCCGCTAAGACAGAAGAGGAACGTCTCCCCCAAAGACCTTTTTTATTCCTGTTTAAAAAAGAAAAGGACTGACATCGTTTCATACCGCAAAAGGATGACTAAATGTGATTTCAGTAGAACTTTAATCACTTTTAAGGTTGGGAAAATTGGATAATTCATCACTGTCACAATTTATTGCCACAATTTCATTCAATATTATTGTATTATACTGTATATCATACTATGTATCAGCTTGTTCTAACTCCTTCTAGGTATTACCTTGCAATCAAATCAAGACAGTGATGGCTAGTTGATCAGATACACTACCTAACGCACTTATCTATAGTATATTACTCAAATACAGATTATAGGACAGTAATTAGGTCAGTCTTCCAGATTGTGTTGTTACCTGACACTGTCTGAAATGTCCTGATATTTTAAGCCCTATTTGATACATCAGGAAATGCAAAATAGATTACTTGAACCATGGAGGCAATTGTGGAAATGTAACTGTGAATAGTTCCCTTTTAAAAAGGTCAGTCACGCCTCATTTACAGAACATAATTGAATCATTTGCCTGGAGAACATACAACATATGAATCTCTCATTAATTTTAGACCATTACAAATTAGAAAGTCAGAGAAAAGTACCTTCAGCTAATAATGTGCACATTTATATATTCCAGGATAGAATCTAGGATAGTTGCCGAGTGGATAGTAGCTGATTTACACTTACAGACTGCTTCAATCTGTCCTAATGTTTAGCAGGATTGCAGCAGCTTTGTCCCACCCAACCTGCTGCAGTAGCTGAGTGTAGTGAAGGCCATCCGTGCTGTTATCCCTTAATGTCAAAGACAATAAGGATGACTGACTGCCGTCATACTTATTGCAGGCCGCAGCCTACTTATTCTGCATCTGCACTGTGCCCGAGTTAACAAACGAGCCTGAGACACACAACATTTAACGAACATGAACACATATTAAAAACGGTGAGAATTCATGTGCGACCAAATGCTTATACAGGTGGAGGCTGTGGAAGGTGGAGGGGGTTTAATTTCTGGAAGCAGCGAGGATGCAGAGCTCAGCATTGTTGCATTACTGAATGAGCGCCAAATGTACCAAAGAACCACCATTGAGAGAGAAAAGTCATTGGCACACTTGATTGGAGGGTGCATGGAACATGTGACCACACAATGACTTCCTTACCTGCCTCAACTACTATTGGGCTCCATGAGCTTAGTCACAAGTTCACTGGTGAGTTTGAAATCGGAGCAACACCAAAAGAACATTGGCATTATGTCTGATTGATTCGGTCACATCCAAAAATGATATTGGATTCCATTACCTTTAAAAGCTCTGGTGACAATACTCCACAACTAGCAGAATCAAAGCCTTAACTTTTATGACAGATTAAAAAGAATGATGCTGTTTTCAATTTCATGCAGTTCCAAACGTGTGTAAAGATAAAACAGAAAACAATCTTCTCGCTTGAATGAACCTCGGTACGTTCCATCTTAAAAAAGGTAGTGGTGTCTGTTTTTACTTAATACATAGTGAGCACAATAACCTTTTCCAACTTATTCAGCGTTTTCTGAATTTTAAAGAAAACTGACTTCTGAATGAACTGGAACGACATTGACCCTGACAAAATATGTGATTCTCTCTCTCTCTCTCTGTCTCTCGCTCGCTCTCTGTGCATATATATATATATATATATATATTTATGTGTGCGTGTGTGTGTGTGTGTGCACATCCCAGGCAATGGTTGTAAGTGATTTAATAAAAGTGCCATATTTCTTTTATCGTGCTCTCTCTCTCACCACTCTGGGAGCCCTTTCCTTGAAAAGAATAGATCCAATCTCTTTTTACAATACCCACACCGAAGCCTTGCCAGTCCTTGGTACAGATCAATCTCTGAGACTTGAGCAGTAGAAAGTTAATCTGGAGGACGGGCCTGTTCGTCTGTGCCTCGACATGCTCGGCAGTCAGGCAAAGGTCTCCGTTCACCTGTCCTGACGGCCGTAGAAGCTAACGTCCCAGGACCCGTCGGTCGCCATCCCTTTATCATCTATCCACCTAAAGTACTGAGTAAAGACTCAAAGTTGACCTGACATTACATTTAGATTTTAGGCTGACACACATGCCCTGAGTAATTTACAGTGTGTCTGCCCACATGTGTGATAATCCACCTCGCAGATGATCTATTTCCTGCTTTATCGTTTGGTGTCCATTTCATCTTCTCTCTTTATTTGAAAAGACACGTAAGCAGCGTGCCTAAAAAATAAGTGAGGTCCAATTCACAGAGCAGCAAGCAGCAGCTCTGATCGGCCAGCTGTTATGGAAATTATCACCAGCTCCCAGCAAATGCGGGTGAAATATGAAGGTGGCCTGTAGATTTCAGACACAAAGTAATGGTTTACTAATGAGTGGCTTTTTATCTGTCAGTGGCTGGTAGACATTCACATTTACAAATTTCCCACCATTGTTGGCAGGGATGGGGTCAGCCTCCTAATGAATGCGCATAAGCCCTTACATGACCAACTCAGTTATCATACAACCTTCTTGAGGTGTGAGATGACGCGACGACTTGTTTCCTATCATCCATCCCGTGTGACATGAACACAGCTATCGATCACCTTCAACGTACAATAAAGCTGTGAGCGAATGACGATTCATGAGAAACAAATTAAAAATTGGTGGCATAATTAAAGATGTATGGTTGATGGACTTAAGGTGCAATTCATCATTTTTTTCGTCACCCTTGACAACATACGTTTGAGGTGATCGTACAATGCTGTTTCCTCAAGTGACTCATCACACCAAGTTGTTCTTGTCTTTTAGGTCGAAATGTTTGCCCATATATTCGTGTGTCCCCACTCACCAGTAAATTAAACTTACTGCAACAACTAAAAATGGCTTAATTTCCATTTAGTCATTTAGAAAGTCCTTAATATGGCCCAATTCCAACTGCCACTTCCTATTCAGGCCCGCTTTGACCTGAGCCTTACAGGTTAATTATTTACCGAGTCAAACAACAATAGCTTATATATTCACCCAACCCTAATATGTACCACAGCTTAACAACCAGCAAATCGATTAGGAAGTGATAGCAGATGTCCAATAGTCTTTTGTTTACTGTACATTTCGATCATAGATGCTCTTGAATAATCCCCTTTAAATAGTTACACTAGTTGCAGGCATCAGCAGCTGAGTAGATGGCAACGCTGCAAGAGAGCAGGACAATGACTTGCGGGCCCCCGGCTGGAAAAACAATAGGCCAAATGTATTGTTGCATTCTTCAACTCAAAGTACAGAAAGCAACAACAACGGACAAGTGTACTATATTAAGTGACTTTGTGTTTTAATGGTATTGCCACGTGTGGGCAGGAGCATCACATTGTAAATCTGCACCCAAACTGAAGCTAATATAAAGGATGGATCGGGCGTAACCGGAGTCAATACAGAGTCAACAAGTCTGGGCTGTGACAGGTTTATTGAGGCCATTCATTCAGAGAGATGAACCCTTAGCTGCTGTGCACACAGATAAGGGATGATTGCAGAGGCGAGCAGCCAAACACAGAAATGCAAACCTGAACCAAGTGACATTCAAAATGAACACTGGTGTGGAGCGATGGGATGAAGGACAGAAATCTCTCTCTCTCTCTCTCTCTCCCTGCCTTTATGTTTATCTATCTCTATCTATTGACAGAATCTCCGTTTCCACCAAAGTTGTTGTCTTGCTCAAAACTTGATCAATTCAGAACAGGTAGCCTGCCTCCATTTCCTCGACTTTATCTCCCACCACGAAATGTTTCTTTGTGTTTTTTCGTCAGTAGCTGCAGAGCAGTGTGAGGGGAAGTGTTGGCAGGATGTACAGCAATGTTCCTGTGTTTATTACTTGTGTTTATTCTTGCATTATACTGTATGTCATTCATATATATATATATATATATATATAGTTTCTCAAACTTTGGGAGGCGGTCTAGTGAGTTGATTCACACTGGGATGACTCATGCATTAAAAAAGCGATGCCCTGTTTGCTCTGCGAGGATACAACCGTCTCCAACTGCTATAATTCCACTGAAGCAGGGCCTCTGAAGATTTTTGGTGCCGACACTTTGAATCTAAATATTATTGCTATGCAAAGTGGCCTGCGGTTTTAAAAGCAGATGCAGACAAAGAACTGCCATTTTTAAAAGCACTATTCTAGAGGTTGTTGACAAGCTTGCTCAGAAAAGAGTAAGACATTGAGATTAGGAATGATCAAGATCAACAGTTGAGAAGCAATGATATATATATATATATATATAAAATAATAGATTTTGAGATTTAGACGTCCACCCAGGTCACATCTGATTCCCGCTCTTTTAATTGCAGTTTAAAGGTTTTGTATTCAGCCAACAGGATATTTTGATAATGTTGTCTCAAGGTACCTGCTTATTTTCTCTACTGCAAGTTCAGAAAATCCGTAACTAAGACTTGTTCCAGTTCAGGTTAAAGAGATGAAAAAAACACCACAAAGTAAAAAAAGCACTGTTGCATCCAGTAGATTCAATGCATGTATAATTTGACACTTCACTTGTATTGCACACTGCTAGGGTTTTTATTTTTTGCTTCATTCACACCCATTTGGTTGTGTATTGTCTTTGGGAATACATTTTAATAGGTAATGTTTAAGAGACAGAAAAGTAAGTATGTTTAAAGTTGCTAGCTACTCCTTGGCAGACCCATGTCTGCCACCACACTATTTCAATATCCAACTCCTTTGTGTTATTATGTTTTTTCTGTAAATGGGGGACTGTGAGGATCAAAGCGGGCGAGAAATATCTGCTTTTTTGGTAAAGAGGCAGTAGCACGCTGCAGTGAAGCAAGGTTGGGTGAAGAGATCTGGTTCATTCTCAAAGCTGAAAACAAAAATGTAATTTGTTAAAGTATTGCAGCAATCAAAGTACAATTTCCATTTTTACTCATTTGGAAACAAAACCCTATTATAAAGTGCCACATACGAAAGGGAGGCCTTTGATGGAGGCTAAATCTTGTCTTGTTATAGTCCTGCTTTAAATGTAAAGTCTAAGTGTTCCCTGCCACCAATAGCTGTTAAATTTAATGACTTCAATCACCACAGTTGACTTGTTTTAGAGACATCAGTCTGGGGCTCTAGCTTGAACTCAAACTGTTTTTCGCTGTGCTGAAACGTGCTCCGATTGCTTAATAAGAGAACACCTGACACGATCGAAACGGAATTGATGTTTAAAAGCAGCTTCTTCCCTGAGTTAGGTTGGAAATTGGCTCAGGAACTGAGAAAAAAAAAAGCCATTTCTCGGGAATGTCATTATTTCAGTTTTTCTCATTTTATAATGACGATGCCATCCATCTTAAAGTGGAAGGATCCGTTTCCCTGCTTTTTTCCCCGACGCGATGCCTGTCTTTAGTGGTTGTACAAATACAGCCCGCAATCTCTGAATCCCATTTTAACACACACTTTTAAGGTGATCTCTTAAAAAAAGGATTAGCACCGTCATGTACTATAATCTAAATGATCAAAAATTTACTCTGTAGGCTATTTCAGCAAAAGAGGATATTTCACATTAGTGCTCCACATATCACTTTATTCTAATCCTTTTGTGTTGGCAAAGCTGGACTGACAGCTGACCTCATCCATGCTGCTGGTCAGCAGATGTTAATGTTTGTACTGTAATAATGATAAATAATGCTTCCCAGTGGATGCTGAAAGAAAAAATTGGCATCAAATGGATCAGAGTAATTAAATTTCTCATTTGTAACCGGTCACAAAGAAAACGTTACACTGTGTGTTAGGTACGGCCGCTCGCTTAATTCCTAAACACTGTTTCACATTCAGCCTTCAACACTCGCCTGGGTTTATTTCCGGTTGCGTTGTATGTTAATACCAATAGCTGACAGGAAATAAATTTGAACCTGGGCTGTTACCTAGCAACAAACACTGCAAATGAATAGGAACACCCTGTTGCTGCACGGCTTTTACAGAGGTTTCTTTTTTTGTTTGTTTGTTTGCTTTGAACTTGGAATTAAGTCGCTGACATCCTACATAAATGTTTAATTGAACTCATTTCATGTGAGTTGACACCACTAGAAAGAAGAGAAAATGAACTAATTCTGGCAGGACATCCAAGGCGAAGCATGTCGCGTCAACTGAGAACTAGCATGCCATACCCATCCTATCCAACTGCAGTGATTCGTCTGTTTCAAAGCGATTACTCACTCTGTATTGTTGCTGCTTTTAACGAGAGGTCCCTCCACCCTGGCCCCCGCTTGCTTTTCCACCCTGTTCGTGTGCATCCTGGAATGTCCTTATTTATATATCAATTCCTGCTGGGGTTTTTGTTATCTTTAATGCTCCCTGCATGCCGTCTGTCGTGTTGCTGTGTATCCCATGCTGTTATGTTGTGTTACCTCTGCAGGGACCGGCCCGGAGGCTAGAGCAATGCTGAACCTGCTTACACTTTCAGTCAGGGTTTGTGTGCTTCCTACAGAATTTCAGCTCGAGTTAATACTCATAGAGCTAAAGCTGCAATGTCCTATTATTTACAGAGCAGTGATGGCCTGGAAGTTATTAAATCATTAAGAAAATGACTCACATTAATATTCTTGCTTCTTCACTTTAACGGCCCAGAAAACGTGGCTTTGTATCGCTCTTTCTAACATTAACTAATCAGGACTAAATAAGCAAAATTAAACACTGAAAAAGATGCCTTCTTCACTGTGCTGGTGCCTCAGTGTGTTGCAGATACATTAACTAAATACACCAATCACCCATAACATTATGCAACAAACTGCACAAGACTGAACAAGAATGTGTTGCACTAAAGCGCGCTCACTACTAAAGAGGTAAATCATCAGTGAACACGAGTGTGCTTTGCTGAGTCGAGTATACTTAGAATAAACTGAGTTATTTATTTGCTTGGCCTGTGGCGAAGTTGATGGGTCGGCAGACGGAGCCAGAAGGAGCGCCGAAACATGTTAGATGCACAGTACTGGATTCATATCCTGCCAGGATTTAACAGCAACCTGACATCTGCTGCGCAACTGTCATGCTGTACAAGACCTGTAGTTACAACAATTCAAGAATTATAGAATCCAGATTCAAGCATGGGGAGGCCTTTGGCATTTTTGCACTCCAGGGATCAATATCTCAGGAGACACTGTGTTTCCTAAGGCATGGAGTTGCTGTGGCTGCTTCGGTGACCTTTGAGATGCTTCCTGTCTGGCTGAGATTGAGCTGTGGGTGGTCAGTTGCTCTCACAGTGGATATCAGTGTGTCCCATGTACATGGTTCGTACAGCTTTTTAAGAGTAAAATGCAAGCACCTTTCAAGTACTTTCAAGGTACATTAACCACAAATTTCCAGACTCTCTTAAGCTTTTATCAGTACATCTAAAGTCTTACTATAAATGCAACTGTGAAAAATAAAATGTACAGAATTCCTTTGCACCCACAGCAATCAATGTTTATTGTCACTTTGCTTATTTCACCAGCTGTTCATTTTAGCTTTGACTCTATGTTTTGGTCATGTTTGTTTGGGGCTTCCTATTTTCCAAGGGATCGAAAGAGGACCCTTCTAGCTACGAATGACGAGCGAACACTTTCCTTTTAGATCTTATGTTGAAAATCAAGCATTTTTCAAGGAGTATATCCGAATTAAAGCATATTGCCAAGTTTGAAAGCATAACGGTTAAAATGAAGCATTATCCAGACCTTCAAGACTTTGCACGAACCCTGCATATAAGCGTGTGCATGCATACCTTTGTGTGCTGTACCTGCGCGTATGGTAGGGACACTTGGTCTAACGCTTATAAAAGTCCTCCATGTTGTGACAACACAGCGTGAAATCACACCTCCTCACCACAGAACACAGAAAGGCTTCTGAGTGAGTCAACAGGCCAGCACTGCTGAAGGTGTGAATCTTAACAAGGTAAGTTGAGCCTGTAATGAGCAGTAACATCTCGTGATCAACACACCAATGAAGTGTCACGATTTCACTTGTTTGCATTAGTCAGTATCGTATTACTTGCCTCAAGACACAGTTAACAACACCATGACCTTGTAAGCAAGGATTTCTTTTAGGACTCACCGCTGCCTTAAATTGCATGGAAACTTGGATTGTTAAAAAAAACAACAAAAAAAACCCAACAAAAATCCGCCTCCCTCATTAAACTTACAAGAATGCTTGGGTCACATCTGCCTGGTGGGGAATTGTGTTTGCTTCACAATTAATGTCTAGTCTTGGATTTCAATGCATCTACAAAACGGTATTTGAGAATCTCAATTGTTCACCACATCTTATTCCCATCTCTGCATCTTGCATTAATCCTCACGGTTATATTTAGTAAGTTTATTTCTGATAAGGCGCGCGATAATTACGCTCGTCTCCACAGCACATCAACTTGTTTGATTTGACATTTCCAGGGGTGAGGAAATATGTTTTCTTGTTGGGGTTTATTCACAAATGTTTAATTTTTCAGTTTTCATGCATGCAAGTTAAGACATTATTCATTCATTATCCATACTGCTTATCCCGAAGGGTCGCAGGGGGGGGCTGGAGCCTATCCCAGCTAACATTTGGGCAAGAGGCAGGGAAACACCCTGGACTGGTCGCCAGTCAATCGC
>JAVQJF010113113.1:0-47596 GCA_036023855.1 Gadopsis marmoratus
CCCCCCCCCCCCCCCCCCCCCCCCCCCCCCCCCCCCCCCCCCCCCCCCCCCCCCCCCCCCCCCCCCCCCCCCCCCCCCCCCCCCCCCCCCCCCCCCCCCCCCCCCCCACCCCCCCGCCCGAGGAGACAGTCTGGTCCACACATACACCCTTCTCCTTCCCTTCTGCTTCCCTTCTCTTGCTGAATTCCTGTTTCGGGGCTACCGCAAGACAAAGGGGTAGATTTTGGAATGTGCGCGCGTGTGTGTGTGTGTGTGTGTGTGTGCCCGCGCGCGCGCGCGCGGCGTAAACGCGGCCTGCGCGTCTGCGCGTGACAGCGAGGGGGCGGTGTAGGAGACGGAGCCTCGCGTAACAATAACGAGCGGGAGCCAGTTTGGCTGTAACTGTAGCGCCCCGCGCCCCGCCGTGGTCCCGTTTCCGGGGTGTCAGATGTCTCTCGCCTTTGTTTACCGCTGGAAGGGTGTGGCAGCCGTCTGACCCCGGGGGTGCAGTTGGATTCCCCCCCCCCCCCCGCAGGATCCGGTGCGGGGCTCGAGGGCACGCGCGCGCGCACCGGTTAAGAGCCCCACGCTCACCTCTGCGACTCGCGATGAATGGCGTTGCGGCAGTTATGTGCGTGCGCGCGTCGTGCTCGTGGCGCTTTCGTACACGTGCACCGTTGCGGCTGCCGAAGATGTTGGACATCTGCACCTTTCTCCTCCCACGGCGATCAGTTCTCCACGGGGCCTTAAACTGCACATCCACGCTGCAGCCACGTGTTTTGAACCTCTCGTGTCCATCTTTGTCAGAGCTGGGTGTTAATGTCTGCCACTTTGAGCAGGAGGAGGTCGCCTGCTGACCAGCCTCCAATGGGTTTACGCTCATTCAGATAGTTGCACACAGGAGCACCACCCTCCCTCCACCCTCCTCCCCCTCAATCTCTGTCATTTGGCTCCGTGTCGCTGCTCGCTGGTAGATGAATGGGGGGCGCCCCATTTAGTGTTGATCCTGTGTCTGGTTGCCAGGGAGTTTCTCTGGTTCTCATGGGGTACTCCCTCGTCTCTGACTCCCTCCCCTGTTCCCCTCCTCATTCCCTGCGCAGAGCCTCCACCCTGACAACATCACACACACACACACACACACACCGAGGGTTGGCCACAGCTGGCAGGAGCTAATAAACTCATCACTCACGGTGCCTGGCTCCTGTTTACCTACTAGACAAAAGCACTGTAGAGAGGGAGGGTGAGCGACATGCGAGGTGGAGGTGGATGAACGCTCGTTTCTGCCACTTCACAGCCCTCTCAACACGCTGAAGTCGGTCACAGTTCCAGTTCTTCTGAGATGCAGAAATCACCACAATTGCATTTTCTTTAATGCACAGTTAGTGCATTATCAGCACTCTTTACTTTTAACCTCGGTTGGGTGGTAATTGATTGCTGGAAGGGATGTACATTGGGGATTCTTAAGTTTGATTAAAATTCTTCTTGACTGCTGTTGAGCAAAAGGCCGGGACGTCTCCTTTCAGAATATGCACGTGGATATGTGGGTATCTGCAATGTGCGAGTTTGCAAGGCTAATGCAGGGGGAGAGTCAGCCATGCAGGGACACACATACCCCGTGCATGCACGTATGCAGACCTCCATGCTGAGGTGGTGTACAGCAGGTACGCACTCGCTTCACATGCAGCACGTGTCACATGAAAGCATCTAGGTTGGGCAGCTCTCTCTGCCTGTAGACACATTCCACCCATCCATGTGTGAAAGCCCCCCACAATTCCGATATTGGGAGTCCGATTTGTCTTTTACTACCCATTCAGTGCACCCCGACGCCTGACAAAGAGCTCATTGCTTGCTTCAACGCAAGGAGAAGCCAACCACGTGCGAGTGCAGAGAACACGTGATCGATTGGCTTTATCGCCGTGCAATTATCATCACTTTATACAGTCTGGTCGATGCACCGACTCTAAATCATCAGCGTGCCACTCCCATCCCTCTCTCTCTCATCCTCTTCCAACATCCCACACACTGTTAGAGCTAATCTGTACCGAAGAATTCTATATTTGGGGCATCAATTTCAATTCTCCCATCACTGACAAGTGTCAGGTTTCATGTGGGCACTCAGTTTTCAGTGTTGGATAGTGAATGGTATTTTAAAAAGAGTATTAACGTTACTGTGATTATGCGGTTAAGAAAACATTCCCCTGTAATATGACAATACAGGACTGCAAATCAATACAGATGAAATGTGTAACAGTGATTTGCTCTGCCATGTTATCTAGGCCACAGCTTCATGGGCTGACTGAAGTGTGACCGACTGGCAAATTATATATATATATATATATAAAAACATCCATGGGCCTCTGTGTGGTTGAAAGAGGTCATTACACAATAAGTTAAACAGCATCATTATATACCCCCCCCCCCCAGGTCTAGTGGCGCTTAAACCTCATCTTAAGAGGCCTCAGGAACACAGGCATTTCCCAGAGAAGTCTCACACTTTACTCTGACTGGACTTGTGTCTAATATAGATTATAGTGCATATATCACTTTGTATAATGGCCTTACAATGTGATAAAGTAATTGAGGGCTTACAGAGGATTCAAGTCTAACTTGTTTTGTGACAAGATAAATGCCATAATTAAAGTGCTCCGTGGCAACACTTTGTTATTGTGGGTATAGATTTACTCATTTAAGAGAGATAGCAACATAATACAGGTGATGCATTAGTCAGATGCATTTTGTCAAAAAGTTCATATCTTTATCTCTTTTTTGTCAAAATGTTCACATCTTCACCTCCTTTTGTTTTTTACCTAAAATTATAGTTAAAGTTGACTTGGCATTAGAGGCAATGCTTCACCCTTCACCGTGTAACACCATGTGTACCAAAGCATCAGCGTGGAGCAGAGAACTTGCCACTTTGAAGCTGCATTATACAGATTCTATATGCAAAAATCATTAAAGTAATATTTGATTAGATGACCGCAGACATATGCAATGAAATGAGTGGATTATAAATGGGTTTCATCGGGGGCCAAACTTGTCAAAGTGGCTCGGACAATGCGCTCATTGTGTTCGCTTACAGTGTATTATCCTTAAATTATCCTAGGAGTGCTGCTTTACCTTGTCCCTTTGGAAAATAAGTTTACAGTCAAAATATGAGATAATGCAACTAAATAAGTATATATAAATATTTATTTCAAAACATGAGAATGGTCATTATGATAAAATTCAATAATATGCTGATACAATTTGTATAAGGGGTAAATTTAAAAGTATTTGTTTAAATATCCTGCCCCGTGAGCTCCTTTTCATTAAAGACCTAAAATATGCACCCCCCCCCCCCCCCTCATCGACACCATGGCATGTGAACACAACCACTTCACACCACAGTAAAAGTTTGAGACGTTTAAATGTAGCATAGGTATCATCATAAAGTTCTGTTTCAGTAATATCAGTGTCTGTGTCTCACACCTGTGGGCCAGTGAAATTCCCGACACCTATTTAAACGTGTTGAGAGGCTCACAGAAGACTGAGCATCCCAATACTATTAGGGGACACTGCATTGTATAGTGCTGGATGTGATTTCCATAAAAGGCCGTCTTTCCCCAGGTCCTCGTGCTGCTCGAGAACAACCTGTCGCTGTTTCTTCACAAGTCAACTGCTTGAATGAAGTGACTTTGCTGGAACAAAGCCCCAATCCATAAACTCTCCATTGTCCATAGCCGCGGGAAGCAGGGATGCAGGCTCCCTCTGGTGGTTGACTGAATAACTGAACGAGAGTCCCAATCCAGCCAGCCCCTGAAGAGCCCTCTCTCTCTTCATCATTCCAGATTATTGACAAGAGGCATGAAACTTACTTGGCTGTGTTATAGTAGAACGCAACAAATATTACACTTTATCTGAGTGGAGACCGTGTAAAAGTCTATTTTAATGGATTACTAACGATCAAAAAAAACAAAAAACCAAAACAACATGAGGTCTCACTCGTCAGAGCTCAGTGCAGGGAGATAGTAACGTTCCTTTCTTTGCCAGTTCATGCTCAATACAGGCTCTGATGATACCTTCTGTCAGTAATCAATGTGGTGGACATGAATGCGGCCGAACAGAAGACATTATACTACTGTTTTCACAGGCTGAGTAATACTCCTCAAGACTAGTTAACATGATGTGCAACACTGGAGTTGACAAAACATATTTGGCATGGTACCTTGACTTAACTAAACCTAGCAGCCATATAATTGGCTGGAGGTGTGTATTTGGGTCCAAAAGGCTTGAATCCATTCTACTACAGTCAATATGACAAACCATTTTCCATTCATGTGAATCTTCCTTTGTGGTTTGATGGGTTCCACATAAAATTAGAAAATGACATAAAATCTCAAATGAGTCGCGTCTGTTTGGGAACGGCTCAGTTTGCAAGACACCTTTTTAGTTTGGGCACATTTGACGAGGGTGGGATTTTGCTAGAAAAATATCCAAATATGCGTGTTTGACATAGCAGTGTTAGTGTTGTAACGATGGCGGGACGATACACAAACCGATGGGATCCTGGGGAGGTATATTGATTTAGGGGCTGTACCACTCTTTCTTCACATTCTAACTTTCTTTATCATTCACATTATTGGGTAAATACTACTTGAATTATGTAAAATAGATACTTATTTTTTTTGCACCTTCATCTCCTGCCACTAGCACTCGGTTAACAGGGAGGTTTTCGTGTGCATTTTCAAATAGTTTTGTTTGCTGTTTTTTTCACATTGGGCTAAATTAGAATTTTCTGTGCTTTTGTCGCCGATGTCTCTGTGTGCTTGAAGGCCTCCTCAGCCGATGTAACAGGCCGTACGTTTATTCAGCTGATAGGCTTGTGTTTGGCGGACAGCTGTGATTGATGGTTCCTCATGTGATCCACTCGTCTCCTCAGTAAGAACTGTGGTTTTATCATTGCCAGAATGCCTGATCTGGTTCTTGTGAAGGTATTTTACTGAAACTATACTGCCTTTCATTCCACAAGATTACATTGCATTATTTGTGTTTTCATGGACAATGTAGACATTTTACTTGTTCTTTAATCGCATGTTAAAAGGATTTTAGTTGTGATTTGAAGCGAGTGTGAAAATGATTAGGTTGCAGTAAGTAATGGTGTGAGTTAACATATACTGTAATTTTTCAGCAAGTGTCCCCTAAACTTAACCCATTCCAACAAAGCCACCTTCCCGCGGCTATGCATGTACCGACGGCACCACTCCCTCGGCAATCCTACACATCAGGGACTTTACAAAGACAATCAAGTCCCACTGTTTACACTTGATTGGTTTGCTTTTGTCCTCTCCAAAGTGTTCAGAGTGCTTGATAAGTTAACCATCTGTCTGTCCAGGCTAGAAGTGTTCCGTGATTGGACATTTATGTCTCCAGCACCTGATTGGTTGACTCGACTTCGCTCCAAACTGGTGGAAGTGCGGGATTGGACAGTCCTTTCTCCCGTCAAAGTGTTAACAGAGCGTAATTGGTTGGCTCTCCCTCTGTCCAAACTGTTAACAGTGTTTAACCGGCTGCTTCTCACATGCTCCAGAGTCCCAGGACCGCCTGATTGGTTAACCCTCCCTGTCTGTTGATTATTCAGGGTTTGCAGTTGGCTGGTCCGGTCTCTCTCAGGGAGTTTGGACTGAGTGGACGTACTTCTGTCTGTGTTAATAGTTTGTATCCTCTGTCTGTCCCTTTCCCTCTCCAGACTGGTATCCCTGCGTACAAGTCCACTCCTCTCTCTCTCCAGGCTGCTCTGGATCTCAGCTCTCCTGGCCAGAGCCTCTCTCAGCTGGGTACGGAACGTCTCGATCTTCCCCTGCAGGTCCTGGAGCTCCCCTTCCCACATGCTGGTCTGGGCAGCCCTGCTTCCCAGGGGAGAGAGCACCAAGCCTGTTGAGGACAGCGTAGAGACGGGGCCCCCATTCACATGGAGGCTAATCTGTGGGGGGGGGGCAAAACTCCCCAGGCTGCCCAGCCCCAACCCTCCTAAGCCGATCCCAGGACGGCCAACCATACCGGGCCTGCCTCGCACTGAGGCGGTGTGCGTGCGCAGGCGGTAGCTGTGGAGGGTTTCCAGGTCAAAGTGCACACGTTTCTCCTTGGGCTCATGGGATGGTGAAGAGTTGCAGGTGTCTCCAGCTGTAGTGGAAGCGTTGAGGGATGTGGGAGGAGATGGGGGAGGAGGCTGATGCTGTTTCCTGTGTAGGGTGCAGTTCTCTGAGATACAAGAGGAGGGGCTAGTGAAAGAGGGGAAGATCACAGCAAAGGGAATATATCCAGTGAGATACTGTACAGCAGTATACATGGATACATTTTCCTATAAGCAAACGAGTACAAAATATATAATGTATAAGTGGGATAAGTCTTGTTTTAGTATTATGAGATTATAAAGGGAAGACTAAGCAATAGTACCGGACCTAAATCATGTTCATCTCACTTGCTTTGTATTGATTAGAATTTTAAACTAAACACAAGGGCCGTGTCTGTTTATCTACCATAAGGCTGTCACTGCAAAAAAATCTTTAAAAAAGTAATTTAGTTTGTTATCAAGTCATAAAAGTGTTGTTTCCTGTTTGTAACCGGTTTCTAATACACATCGACTTGTTGTAAAGAAATAGTTTGACAGTTTGGGAAACATGCTTATTCGCTTTCTTGCGGCGAGTTAGATGAGGAGGTCGATAATAGCCTGTACATTAAATATTAAGCGGGCAGCAGATGCTGAGAACAGATTAAACAACCGAGATGTAACATGTTAATTAGTGAGCTGTAGAGGTGCTGGTAGGCAGATTTTGTTAGCTTTGGACAGAGCCAAGCAGGCTCCAAAGCGTTTCCCCGTTTCCAGTTCTTATGCTTAAGCTAGTCGGCTTCATATTTACCGTACAAACATGCAACAATGTCTCGCTAGACATAAATAGTGTAATTTGTTTAAATGTAATAATAGATGGACGGTGACAGTGAAGTGTTTAGATGCACAAGTCAGTTAGTGACTTCATTACTTTTCGTCGAGGCCGGTCAGCTCCTTCCCAACATCCTCATATGTGGTGTGGAGGGCTCTGTGAATTTTCTGCAAGTAGAAAAAGGAAAGAACACATGATTAGTAATGTGAATTTTGTTATTAGAATTTCTAAGAGTCATTATTCTACCCAGTTGTATGGAACATCTGTGACAGCTATTCCTCAGAAATCCTGCTGTGGCACCCCTTTGAATAATTTAATTTGATTATAATCTAATCAAGTGATTGCAATTCAGTGAGAGACAGTTCTTTTCTGCATAGAATTTAGAGAGAGGTTAGTTGCTTAACCCTTTTTTCATTTAGGTGCCCAAGAGTTTTGGTTAGACTGTGAAAAAAAATCTCCAAATCAACCTTAACAATCTTAAATTAAAAAGGTACTATGCTTTACATTTTCCTTTATATATATATATATATATATACACATGTCTCAAGATGTCTGAGGGAAAGGGAGACGTTCACTCTGGATAGGGATTATTAACTCAGCTGTCGTCCTCTCATTTAGCTGTAAGCTGGTGTTGTGATGAATGCTGGAGGCTCGCCGGGAGTGGTTGCCCTTTTAGAGGGACATAGCAAACAAATGTGAGAAATCTTGATATTCACACTGCTAGTTCCATTATTCACTCAAAAACACAGCCACAGGCACCTCATTTGGTAATCGCTGGAGTTACATAAAAAACCCCAACTAAATATGACCTTTAAATCTTCAGTTTGTGGTTCCTTTGGTGCACGAAACCTTCTACAGATCTTATTTATTTATTTTTATGTATCTTTGTCTTTTCAAAATAACAAATAAAAAAAAGTACATTTAATCATCTGATGTTTATAGATGTTTGAAGATTCTTAGAACTCAACTGCCTCACGACAGGAAAAGTGAAACGAACAAAGGCACAAATGCATTTCGTCCAGTCATGAACCAGTAATTACAGCACTGCCAATGGGAACTGTTTAATAACTCTTTACTTAATTAACTAATTAACTTAAAATATTAATGTAAGTTAATACAGCACAATTAAAGCATTCATTTTGTTAATTAGCAAAGTGCTTAATTAGCATTAATTAATGCATTTAGCTTTAAGTTAAAACTGTTTAATTGAAGTCTCTCCTAAAAACACATGATGTGATTAAGTTTAGAGGAAAGTCTTATTCTTGACTGTTATGTTGAGATTCTAACAGTAGAGGGCGTAGGTTACCTGCAAAATGAGAGTTCACTCCAGAGGGTAAGGATGTCTCACCAACAGCAGTATGCTGGTGTGTGTGTGTGCATGTGCAGGTACACATGAAAGTAATGTGAAGATTACAGCTGCATCTTCTCTGTGTGTGTGTGTGTGTGTGCGTGTGCACAAACACATGCAACCACACATCCTGCATGCATTTACTCACCTGGCTGGTGTGCAGCCAGTACTGCAGTGTGTGCGTGCGGCGGAGGCGAGGGATGACCAGGTGATAGAAGGTGTGTTCACCTGCCAAAGTCAGCAAGGCTCCACCCACGCCCATGCACAGAAGCACAAACAGGCCGGAGAAATGCTGGATCCCCATCTGTAGAGTCTGAGGGGGCGATGACAGAAAGAGAGAAAGAGGCTGAGGGAGTGACGCTGATTAACAAAGACTTAAGCCGGCACAGAGGGAAATGCAGAGATTGATGATTTGTATTTACATAATTACTATTTAGGGCACTTTTGTGAATGTGCAATTGATATTCTGCTGTTGTATATCTAGTTTGTCTGCGTAAGCCCACAATAATAGAAATAACGGGGAGAGGGCGACAGCGTAAAAGACATGTTTGGAAAGAAAAGGACGTGGAGAAGCAAGGCAGGGGATAGAGCAAGCATAAAGAGCTGGGGGGAAAGCAAAATTGAGAGTAATAGAAAGAAACAGCAGTTAGCAGGGAGATGGTAAGAAGAGACGATGGTTAACTGAAGAGCAGTTTGTTCGCCCACATTCCCCCTGACATAATGTCTATCCCTTATGAGGCTTTCATGGGCCTGGAGGAAGTGGAAGAGACAGTGGCGAGCTTTTCTATTGCTCTCTAATCATGTTTCCTTCACCCGGCTCATTTCCGCATAGCCTCTGATCACAATTAGCCCCATGCTGACTCGACATATTCATCAGTGACAACAGTGACCCCCTTTTGCTCCCAATCCAGAGGGCAAGAGCCCACATTGTGTGGGAGCAGCCCGCTCTCTAGCCTCCAAAATGGGATGAATAGTAATAACTTCCTGATGGAGGGTGAAGTTAAGGTTTCCATTTCATTGGGGAAACCTATGACTGTGTAATTGCGTTTGTTGCTATAATATGATTCAACTTTGAAGTGGGATTTAAAAAGGGATGGCCAAAGGGAATTGAATCGCTTCTCTGTTCACAAACAACAGATATAGATACAGACAGGGCGCTCTGTCTAGAGATCCCCAGTTCTTTAAAAAGTGTGAAAATAAAATAAAAGGGGGGGACTGAAAGTACTCTGCTATAGCACACAAATATGTATTGACACTCAGACAGTACACGCCTGTAACTCTGGCTAAGGTTGGTAAACAGGCCTGAGTTTATGTGATTGAATGACTTTGTCTGTGCATGTATGTTTGTGTGTGTGTGTGTGTGTGTGTGTGTGTGTGTGTGTGTGTGTGTGTGTGAATACGCTGTCAGTGTACATGTGCTTAGCTGGCAGGCAATTCTGCCCGTGTCCCAAAGGGAAACGCATTTATAGGAGTACAGCCGCAGACGCCTTCGCTTGACACACCAGACACGTACGCGATACATGCACACACTCTCCCACCGACGACTTACCTCGGTGACTGCAAAGACTCGCTTCCCGCAGGGCACAACCTTATACCATTTGTCATGTAGCATGTCCATGAAGCCATCAGACTTGTAGCGACTCACGAACTCTGACACATTACGGGTTAGAGGAGAGCCCTGGGGCAGGCCTATACCGTAGCCTGAAAGAGGAGACGCACAGATGTAAATGCATATGCTATACAGTAGGTAACAGATACTGAGATCTACAGACACGCCCGAGGAAGAGACTAATGTCTAACTTGCTGTCTTTGTGTGGGAATCCGCAGTCAGCCAAGATGCACTTAGCCAAAGGGCAGATGCCTTCTGGAAAAAGGAGATTCATGAGTTTACAGGCTTCAGGTAGAAGCAGAATCAACACTTTTTCCAGGGACAGTGCAAACACCAGCCTTTTCTGGTTTCGTTTTTGTGTAAGGAAACGATGCACAAAACCACTAAAGCTGGTGGAGGGGTCCCCTTGTGGTACAGAACACATACTGTAGTGGATCAAGTTCTGGTGTTGAGTTTGTCTGTTTCTCTCTTTGCAATATTCCACGCTTGCAGATGGAGAAGCCGCTCAAATAAAAGCAGGCAAATTAAATGCCAGGATAAGACTAGGGGGCGTGTTTCCGCTATCAGTTGCATTTATTTAGCTTTCAGTGCCACTGCAATATTTGGCCTTGTGTAATGATACATAAAAATAATTCCAAAGAGATCCATGCAGTGAAGTTCACACATTTTTACAGCTGGGGAAAACTACCATGAGTCGAGGTATTGGAATTGGTATAAGGAGAGAAAAAGGTGGATTAGTGCATCCCTTGGCTAGAGATGGACTTCTGGGATCAGTGTAAACATCTAATGCGTCTGAAGCAGGCAGAGCACGCGGCAGACGTCGTGTCAAACTGGTAGTCTTCCTGTCGGGGGCCTTGTGAGTTGTCCTACACTTGTCTTCTGCTAAGAAACACTTCACGAGTGCACCCTGTCAGATCGGCCCACTTTTGGGGCTGACATCTAGTCGTCTGATCCGGGGTCGGAGTGGGATCACGTCTGACTCAATCCCTAGACTCCACTCACCGGACAGGGTGCAGGTATTCTCATATTGTACCTGAGTGTGCGTCTTACAGGCAGCTCCATTCCATTGGGCTGCGCGCTCATGTGGCTGTGGTCGCCCTGTGGTTATTTGTTAGTATAATATAAATGACTTCTGTGTAATGAAAATGCTGTGTGGGAGGAGATGGTCCAGCATCACCATGTGATATGAAAAATGACTGAAAACATAAGCGAAGAAAATGTCATTAATGTATTTTTTATGTTATATATACACACACACATATAAAAAATATTTTACTCTTTTCTCGCCTGTACACCACACTCCTTTGTCACCCTGAATTAATGTTATTAATTTCTTCTTTTTCTCCATTCCCGTGTGCTTGATTTCATTTTACTACTTTTCCATTAGTGTTTTCAGACAGCGCGCCCTGAACCCTGCCTGAAGAATATTAAGAGGTACAGGTAGAGTCCTCAGCCTGTAATATAAATTTTATTCTGTTTTTACTGGCAGTTTTATGACATAAAATACATCAATATATTAAAATTTGAATGTGTTAAGGGAGACTATCATCCTTCTCCAGGTATGGAACTTATTTTGTCACCATAAATCCAGATTCCATAGAAGAAAATCACCCACACAGCCTCAAAAATAAATTGGACCTCTCACCTAACTCATCGCCAGAGCTGTCGGTTGCTAAATCGTATATGGCGCAGATCCCCCACTCTACGCTCACTTCACAACCATCCCCTCCGGTTACACATACAAGACCCGCTTTTGTAAAAAAAAAGGCCAAACAAAGGCCAGTTTCACTTCATTTGGCGCGGGAACTTGATTACATGTTGACATTAGAGCTTCTCTTTTTGGCAGATAACAGATCTAAGCACATTCCACCACCACTGCTCGGTGCTTTGATTTTAAAAGCGGCACATTCGTGTATATCACTACACAACCTGAAAGCGAAAAGGAGAAATGTTGCTCTGCCCTGCTCGCTCTTTGAAACAACATCTGTTTTGCATTGCAGCTCACATTTCTGGAGGTACAAAACGAGAGGAATCTGTCCCTCAGCTCAGACTCAAAAGACCCCTCTCGGAGATTTATTGCTAAGCAAGACCTCCTGAGGTTGTTTGTTTCATTTCATCTGTACTGCAGTCAAAGCCAGTCACGCCAACAGCCGCCGTGTGTGTGCGTGCGTGATTGACTCGGACCTGGCAGCTGTTTTGTGAGTGTGTTTAAGTGTGTGTGTGTGTGTGTGTTGGCTGTCAAGGTGTGTGAGCCTGATGGGAGTTGCAGACAGAAACAGAGAATAGCTAAGGTTCACGCAACTGTCACACTCTGCTTCCTACATGACAAAGACTAAACTGTCTAAGCTCCCTTCCCTTTGCTTCTACCCTCCCTTTACCTTTGCTTCTTTCTTCTCCATTCTCGTCCTCTCTTCCCTCTCCCCTCAGTTCTCCCTGTCATCCCTCCTCTTTTCCTGTCCGAGGTCATTTCTCTCCCACCATTCCCGCCAGTCTCTTCCTCTGCCAGTCCGCTCCTTATCTCTGTCATCCCTTCAATATCCTTCAATTTCTGCTTCACTCCATTCTTGTCTTTATCTTCCGGCTCCTCTGCCGAGTCCATTGCTTTGTCTGCGTACGTCTCCCTCCTCTGTCATTTTTTTCTCTTCCAGCCGACAGACAGCATTTTTCTGTCATCAGCCTATCTCCATCCGCGCTTCTTTAGAGCACTCAGTCAAATAGTGAAATACAAGTGGGCAGCCACTTGTCATTTGTTTTGATTCCCCCCCCCAGACATCCGCATATTCCATCACAAGCCTCAAGTCCCAAAGCTGTCACTCAAGTCCCACACACACCTCCTCACTCAGACACATCAAGTTTGATTCTGAAACACTTCATATAGGTTTGTAAAAAAAAAAATAAATGTTATGCCTTGTTTTTAAAATACAGATTGAGAATGAAACTGTCTGTTATGAAAGCTCTTCTGATCTTTCATAACTTTAAAATCATAATCTTTGTAATACTACTTTTATATGACATTTCTGTCATTTTCGCACCGTAGCTCTAACAGATAATTTCAGAATCAAAAATTAGAGGCCAGTATTATTGCATAGGGTTTGACTTTCTGCATGTAGCATTCCTTTGGTCTTCCATTAATCGTCCCTGGAAATGTAAAACACATAATTTCTTGTGTGCCAGAGGGTTAGTAGCCGTCACAAGTTATCAGTTTCTACGGCAGAAATGTATTAAAAATTATAATACAAGTACATTTAGGTTGGTAAGAGAGTCATAGTGTCTGTAATTCAATAAATGTGGTTTAAAGTCAAACCCCAGTATGTATAGTTATGTTAAATGCCATGGATGGATAAAAGCCACAATTTTAGGTCGGCAGCTAATGGTTATTTTCACAATTAACACACCCATTAAATACCCATTACAGTTTCCCAAAGCCCAAGGTGACATCTTCATGTTGCTTGTTTGGTCCGACCAATGATCCCAAACCGAAAGACATGCAGTTGACTATTTCTTAAGACAGAGAAGTGCACCAAATCCCCACATTTAGGATGCTGGAACTAGGAAATGTAGGCTTTAGTGATTAACTGCTTATCAAAATAGTTGCCGATTCATCTTTTGCCAGTCTACTTATCGATTCGGCTCTACACAATTTGACTTACTTGAACCAGTGCATTCTGTAAGGCACATGTTTTGAATGGAGGCTATCCTACTTTAGAATTAAACTCTTCTGCCTGCATTTACACACACACACACACACACAGACACACGTAAGCAGACAAAAGGCGTTCGTACGTCACTCCTGCCAGACGTGAGCAGCCCGACCAACAACAGTCGCACCTCGGCAACGACATCCTCTGCCAGCCTCATTCTGATCTTCAGACACGCTCTGTCCTGCTTGACTGAGCTTGTGTAGACCATTTATGCACACAGGGACACACGCACACACATACAAACAAGCAGCGAGTGGATGCGTGTTCAGTGGCAATATTATTAATGGGGTGTGTCTAGGCTGTCATAAGCATCCCCCAGCGGCACTCAGTGGAAACGGGCGCACAGCGACACCCACGCGTCTCTCTCCACTTAAGCAGCCTGAAGATTTCAGCAGAGCGCCTTGCCTGCAGCGACGCCACAGTCCCAAATTCCTCCGTCTCTCTGTATCTCCCGACCACAAACCGCTCTATATATCCTGCCTGTATCCTCACGTGGACCAAATAGCACTTCCTCTCTTTTGGTCCCCCTCCATCCTCCCCCCCTTCACTCCATTCGCTTGGGGTGAAGGTTTGTCTTGATTAGGGGACTCTGTTGGCTGGCTCTTTTATCACTCGCTGTGCAGAAAGGCGCAAACTGGCAGTGGGCAAATGAAAGCCCTCTATCTCCTTCTTGTGTTCAACTCCCACCTCGCACACCCCCCCCACATACCATCCCTTTCTTTCTTTACTGTTGTTGCCCTTTCACTTACTTACTTTTCTCACCTCATATTCACTCTTCTCTTTCTCCCTCCCACAATCTCCACTCCTCCTCCTGTGTTTTTCCTCTTACATTTCCTCCCCTTTCTTCCTCTACCGTTCAGACTTATTGAGTTATTCACTCCCATCCAATTGTTCCTCACGCAGGCTGTGGGAGTAACTGGCTAAAACAGGCAGTGTGGATCCGTCGCCTGGCTTTTCATGTGGACAATGAATCAAGTAGTCATCAAACTGACCCACTCTACATACCAATGAGATCTGCTATCTCATCCTTGCTATCATGACTATTGCCACAGCAATGTCCCTTGGCCCATTTTCTCTTTTGCAGTGAAGAAAGGAGTAGATAATCTCCAGCGAACAGGAGTTGTACAGTGAGCAGGGATTGTGGGAGTGGGGTCTTTCCGAGGCTACGCTTTGATTGACAGAGAAATGGTATTAAAGTTAGTGTTTGGTCCCATGTGGCACCCTTCCTAGTATCTATTTACCGTCTCTATATCTGTGCGTGCATGCCTCAAGAGATGGGAGGAGAAAAGAAAAGGCTGAACTGACACAAATACACATGGAAGTGCACGCACATAAGTGCACATCAGTGCCAGGCGCACACACAAGGATTTTACCTGTAAATACCTTCTAGTGACTATGCTGAGTTTGGGTTAGAGGTTAAATGCTTGATGCATCCAATAAATGTGTTCTGCCAGCAAAAATGTTCACATTCAAAGTCACCTTCATGGCATATATGTGCAGATGACATGCGACTGGAATGCAGTACCACTCGCAATAACAGCTGGAACCTTTATTTACCTCATTGAAAGGGAGCACCAGACTTTTATTAGAGCTAAGACATAATTTCTTTTGACAGGTCGTCGGCAGCCTTTATTTCTAAAGGTGAGACAATTTATTCTTATTCAGCAAAGAAAGCCCACTGCTCATATGTATTCATATGGTTTTATAGCATACACACCCCGCTGAGGGAAACTGCTTCTACTGCTGTCATTTCTTCTGCAACTAGTTGTAATAATGTACATCTGGCTGTAAGCGTTGTGCAAAACGATTAATTACTTTATCAAAAATGTGATTTATTACTGGTAACTTATCAGATATCAAACACAATGGCATTTATTCTTGTAACCAAAGTAACCATACCTCAAAACAGAATGAAATAAGACCTCACTGACTTATTGACTAACAAAGCAATGCTGCAGTGATGCAAGTTGCTTGTTACGTTGCCTGGTAAGTTAAGGATGTCATGCGCCAGCGCTCGCAGGATATTGTAAAAGTACTCAGGACATATAGGTCGGCATGTTCCACTACATGCAGCATATATATTTTGGTAATATTTCAGAACTTCTTCAACAGCTTACGTGATTAATAATGTACGAATTTAGACTTTTTTTCTAATAGTTTTAGTCTGGGTAGTACACGTACACAAGTTATAGGCGTAAAAGCAGGAGGGTGGAAGATTCAGCTTTGTTAAACATGAAAGCAGACAGCAGTGTAAAAAGTTTTTTTTTTCTCCGCAAGCTTCTTGGCTCTGTTCTGGGGCTTTTCTTTTTTCCTTGCTCGCCATGGCTCACATGGTAATTTTCAGAGAGAAGGAGAAGAAGAAGAAGAAGAAGAAGAAGAAGAAGAAGAAGCAGCAAGGACTTTACTTTGGAAAAATGTCCTCCTCTGAAAGAAAGGAAAACCATTTCCTTCAAGAATAGCAGCAGAACACTCACACACATTAAACACACCATTATGCATGCAACCACGAAAACAAGCTCAGGACTTGAATAACATAACCCTATGTGTGGATCATTAGCAGTTTTTTTGGACTGGGTCTATATGCTTCATCTCTGTGTTGCACTTTGTTCGACCTGCAAACATTAAGTCCAAAGTGTTCTGACTGGCAGTTGCTGTCAATAATAGATGGTCGAATACTTTTGGCCTGCAGTGTTGTAAGTGAATCATTGTGTTATTCTGTCAGTCATGTAGCTAACTATGGGATTTGATCTCCTTCCTGAATGTGGGTGTGTGCATACTATATGTTTCTTGTGTGTGTAGGTGTGTAGTATATATGTGTGTGCAGGTGTGCTGTGTTGCATGAAAGAGAGAGCACAGTATATGATGTGTGTGATTGAGTGCAAGTGTGAATGTTTAAGTGCCGCCGTTGGTTTGTGTGTGAGTGTACTTAATCACATTATGGGGACAAAGTCTTTTCGTACAGTCACATTGTGCCATCTATGGGACAAAAAGAAGGTCCCCAAAAAGCTCAATTTATTTTAGGGCATAAAGACAAGATTTTAGGTTTAAGAATACTGTAATATAATATCACAGTTTTTAGGTTACGATAAAGTGCTTAAAGCGAACTTGATTTGCATGCCATGTTTTACAACGAGTGCTGGAAAGTCCTTTACGGAGGAGAAAAAGACAAAGAGGAAATAAAGAGACAGACTGGGCAGTATATATAAAACAAGGCTACAAAATGTAACAACCGCAAAAAAAGAAAAAGCCAAAGAAACCAAGTTAGCTTTAAGACGCCTTTTAAAAATGCCACCAGGGAATCACAAAGTGTGTGAGAGTCTGCGTGTGCACCTTCAATGGCGAAAGGCTTCCCCACAGTGAGCAGCTTGCATTCGGCGTCGATGGAGACCTCAAAGTCCAACAGGGCTTTGTCCATGATGAACGCATCCAGGGCAGGAGGATCTGTCCTTCACCACCAACCCAACACACACACACACACACACACACACACGAGAAAATTGAAGACAATTAACCTCAAACTTTTGAAGACCTGTAAATCACATATACATCCCAAACTTCCTCACCCTCCCCAGACCCGTGCAGGAACCCTGTGTTTGGGGCTGTCATCCCACTTTGTCATTTATAGAGAATGAGGTTAACTGCATTCTAACACACTGTGTAAACACATATATCATTACCTAAACCAACAGCCTCTGTGGCGGACTGATAAGGCATTATACGCATTGCTGAAGACTAACCGACTCCGGCAATATCGATCCAATTGACCCCTAATTATAGACCGCTCCTCTGTGTGCAGCATGTGTCCACGGCTGGCAGGAGATAAGTTTCAGGATACGAAGCACAACACGCGGGATTTGAATATACACCTACATACAAACACGTGGATAAAGGAGAGATACACATTTCCTGACACACACACACACACACACACCCTCAGACATTCACATGTACTGTGCTGTACTATGTATTGATTGATTAAAAAGATGAACAAGCATAAATTGTATTGTATTGGAAAAAGCATGCGCACACACACACACACACTCTCTAATGGAAAAGACATACCAGACTGATCAAATTACCTAAAACGTCTTGTTATTCAGGATGTTTACTGCGAAACAAAAGGTTGACTTCACAAAGTCTTTGCTGTGCTGGAAAAGCAGAAAAGTATTTTTTTCAGCATAGACCTGTCAAATACAATGCACAGTGAGAGGATAGAGGCTCCTTCAGGGACTAAAGAGGGTCGGAAGTTATCCGATGCCTGGCCTCGGAATGAGAGTGGAATATGTGTGTGAGCGTGGGTGTGTGTAGGCAGGACTGTAAGTTGTACGACCGTGTGTAGGCATGTGCTTGCATTATTTCCTCTGAGCCTATATGTTTGTGTTCCTGTGCCGCTGCATGTGTAGCCCTTGGGGTTCTGGCTAGCCTTGTGAGTTTTTCTTTTTTTCCCCTCTGAGATTTGAGTGCAGTATTGGGGTCAGTAGTTCTGCCAACACAGTATTTTACTGCCTCACTCCGGTTCTCTGCACTGCTGTGACTTCCACTTCTGCTTCGCACACAAACAAACGCCGCCTTCATCTTCCCCGGTCTCATCCTCTTTCTCTGAACAAGCGCTTTGTATCACAAAGTCAGCACATGCACTATCTCAGCATCTCTGCTGGTGCTCTGTGGAGCAGACACTGCGTCTGAGAAGCGGATGTGGTTATAGTGTGTGCCACAGTAGGTTTGAGTATCTGTAAGCCAGAATAAACATATTCTAGTGGTGGAATGTAACTTTTTGATTTTACTCAAGTGCTGTAATCAAGTACATATTTGACGTACTTGTACTGTACTCAACTATCTCAAAAGTATATAAAATTGTTAAAATTAGCTCCACCACTGTTACTTACACAAATGAATCAGTAATAGTAATCCAGTAATATATAATAGTATAACATACACTTATCATATCATGTATATTTTTTATTCTGAGCTACTTTTGGTTAAGTAAAGGATCTGAATACTTCCTCCACCACTGCTAAAGTCATGTATTCTGTGTATCCACGTATGAGTTTATAAGCCCCCCCCCCCATGTGTGTTTAATTGAAGTTATTAAAGCTAGTTATGAAAGTCATTAGAATAGAGGGTATTAAAACAACATTCAATTAAAAGAACATTATAAAAATTACATTTAAATAATTGCCCAATCTTTTTTTTTCCCTTTTCTCTGCAAAAACCACATGGGTATAAGTGGAGCCTTGAGACACTACGTCAATGAGAATGCTCACATGGACACTAGTGCCCCAGTTCTGATCAGGCTGGTTCTGAGAAACCAAAATATGCCAGCTGGTACCCTCATGTAAACACCGTAGCAAGATTTGATCACTCCTCCTCAACTCCAGATAATAGCTACTCATCCTCAACTGCTGAGGTAACTCTGTTCGCAGAGAAATGCCAGCTAGATGTGGAGAATCAAAACCAGGATAAGACTAACATAAAACACATATAACAGGGATCCAAAATAAACATAAAGAAGCAGCATTTAGTTACTATGCTCCAAAGAGCTGGATCAAACTTCTATCAGATATAAGACATGACCCTTTAAATAAAAACTTGAATCTTAACCATTCAGCATTTATGTATGTCTCTGTTTTTAAATGTCTTTTTAAATTGTTCCTTTCCCTTAAATTGGTGTTTGTGTGTGTCTTGTGTTGTATCGAGTATTCAATGTATTAATGCATTATGTAAAGTACTTTAATATGCCTTTGTGAATTAAACGTGTTATATAAATAAAGTTGCCTTGCCTTCCTGCTTTCATCTGCTCACACAGTCCCCATTCGACATCCAATTCATCCAGTCATCCTCTGCCCTCGTTTCATCAACTTGTCCCTGACCCTCATTCATCTCCACATTCAACACTTTTAATGAACAAAAACATTTTCCCTCACATGGGGAGAAGTTAGATAACGAAACTGACGTAATTCACAGCTTTCACCTCGCTTACACTTTGTGCTAAGATGTAGGATCTCTGGATAAGGAATAGCTCATGCAGATGCTGAGTGTAAATGTATGCAGCTCACAAAGTGATGTGTATTTAATCGTATCTCTGTCAAATGCAAAAGCAAACAGCGTCTTCAATATAATAAGAAAACAACCACCGGAAAATAAATCAAAGGAAAAATCATCATCCCAAACACACAACTTAGGTTGAACTATTGGATTGATTTTTAGATAGAAATGACAGCAAGTACAAACATTAAAAAACAGCTTCACTAGGCTGGAAATCAAAGCATCCAACAATTGAATTCACGAGGTCACTGGGTGACACATTTTGGAGTTGGTACACTGAGAATTGATTAATGACCGACTTTGTGGGATATATGATATCAGATCCACTGGTGATTCAGGCAATGTGCAGTTGGAGTCGTACCATCATGAACTGTATTAACTCTTTGCTGTTCATCTTAAAATTAAAAGCTTAATCTGTAGGATATTAGAGAAACAGCACATGTGAATTGTATCTTAAGGGATGATTTATATAATAGGTTCTGTGTTGCCATGTTGATTCTTGTTGTCAGTAGACAGTAGAATTGTTATGCACAGTGCGCAAGTAAAAAAAAAAAAAGTGCACAGACTACTGACAACCACAGATAACAGATGCAAACGTGACCGCATTGTTTACGTCTGGGTTGCATTTGGGTGTAAATGAGGTCTTTTCACAAAAGCACTTTGCATGCATGCGTTGCTGGCTTACTTTAACATATGTACACCTTCTGGGGTGGTGGGCTGGTTGAAGCGTCTCATGTAGTCGTGCATCTCTGGGAAGCTCTTCTTCATGTAATCCTCAGCACTGCTCTCCCTCACCGTCCCAAAGCGGAAGCCCAGGGAGGGATGGTGCAGCTGAGGAAGTGACACAGGAAGACATGGGTGGTGGTGATGGGGCTCATATCAAATTTGTTCTAGCCTTGAACTCCCTACAGGGGATAGGGATATGGAAAGTGATAATCCTTCACAAATAATTACATTCTTTACTCATTAGCCTGTCCTTGTGCAAGATTAGTTTGCGTGTACATGTAGCTGCAGGTCTGTGTATGTGTGTGTGTGTTGCATGCTGACATGCATGCAGTTGCAAGTTTGTGTCCTTGCACGTGGTCCAACCTTGTCGTCGTGAATCCCTGAGACCTGCTCGAAGGTCTTCTCCCCGACCATGACTGCAGCGAGGTTGGCGGTGTAGCTGGACAGCACCAGTAAGCAGAAGATGGCCCAGAGGTTCATCAGGAAGCGTCCGGTCCAGCATTTAGGAGTCTGCAGAGTGGAGATGTATCCCAGGAGAGATTTGCTTGTTTTTGTAATAATGGCAACAATTAAATAAATCAAAAAGCGAAAGAAAAATAGCAGATGTTTTTGATGAGTGAAACTAAAAATATGTAAGCTCAAAACTGAGAAATGACATGATGTCGAGCCAAAAATGAAACCAACTGACAACAAAGTACATGGAGGAAAATTGAGAGAGCAAAAATTACGCACATGAAAAATAAGGGAGGAGATTAAAACAAGTTAAAATACAAATGTGTGAAGAAAGGTGCTTTCAGGTGCTGACATAAATGCAAAGAACCCCAGAGGTTCTCAGCCTCATCCTCCTCATTGTCCTGTTCCTTAAAAATCACAATTTGACCCCTGAGGAGTAAGAGTAATCAGGCTAATCAAATGAGACCAGGAGAAGAGCTAATACTGAAGATAAAATCTAACAAAGTATGACTGTTTGCGACTCACATCAGAAATTTCTTTCCATGAAATTGCCTGCCTGGGGGAATTAATCCACCTGAACACTGTGATCATTTATTTATTTATTCATTCCACCAATTAAAATCCACTTAAGAGAGGAAAAGTGATGAATTTCTATTTTTTAAAGGGCTGAGATTAATGAGACATTAATTGCACAAACAAGGTTGTAACCCATAATTATGAAGATGTTCGGAATGTTTTGAGCTCTTAGCATAATTAGTTGGTTAATTGAAAGTGGAGAAAGGGAGGATGGCATGCATGCACACTATAAGCACAAATTCTTCAGTAAAATTGTTTTTGGGAAGAAACGTGAACTAAGCAGAACTGTCTCTTTTGCACTATGGTGATTAGTTGAAGATGTAACGATCAGGGTGTCTTTACTGCTGCCATGTACGTGTTGGTATTTCATTTCACATTGTGCTTACAAGCTGTTCATTTAAGGCAAAATGAGGTAAATAAGATCTGCTAACAGATAAGATGTAATTGAAGCCCCGTCCTCCTCAGCTACTGTTGTTACGCCTGTCGAGCTTTCTGTTCTATATGCAGTTTACAGTGATAGCAGGGGCAGACTTATAGACTTGAATTTGTGAATAATTTAAGAAATTATCTTCGATTTCAGACAGCAAAAGACAAAAACAGGATTTCTGGCATCACGTAACTGTCAAATTTGCTAGCTGAAATAACGGTTGCTGGCAGATTTTAATGGCGGTAGCTACCTTGCTAATTAAGCCAACGCTAGCGCCATGAGTTGGTTGAAGAAGACTGACATTTTACGTTTCCCGCAGACTCAGTTTAAAAGGAGAATCCTATAAAAAGGGGATTTAACAGTAGTAATAGGATTTAATAGTATACTTGATGGACATACTGTACATGATATGCAGCAAAAGCGAGACTAAAGCTCCTAAAGCTGTCCCAGGCAAAAAGTCAGCATCCAGTTGATGGTCCATGTAACAGCATTGTTCTTATATTGCAGTGTAGAGATAGTTTTCAGTACAGGGAAAAGGTCAAATCAGACAGAGAGCTTAGCCTAGAACTTGAGGACAAAGACTAAATGTGTTTGGCAAGCATAACACCATTTCGGGTAACGCTGGTTAGCTGCTACATTACCCTCTGCTAGTATCCCAGACCAGCTTTCGCACAGTGGGGAAATCCTGCTCAGTGAACGTGCGAGTGTTGAACGAAATCTTTTAACCCTGCAATCCCACAAACTAATGACGCTGGTTAATGTTGTTACATTACGTTGTTGTTACAACGGAACAACTCATTTTGAAAAGAATAGAAAAAAAGCATCAATTTCACCAAATCTGAACACTAACATAAAGGTGACTCCAGGGAAATAAGCTAATATTAGCATTTTGTCAATCAACTTGCTCACCCACTATCTGCCCAAAAGCGCATAAACATGACTGTTCTGCTCTGACCCAACATACAGAGGTTAAGAGTGTTGCTCAAGGACATTTTAACAGGTCACAAGATTGCTAATGGACACATTGCCAGTCGCGAGGATCAAACCTGTGACCTTTAATTAAGGGAAGGGCTCTCTAATCACTTGGCCTCCGTTCCATCCAAGTCATTTGCCCTGCTTCCTTTAGGGACAAAGATTATGAGTATGTGTTTAAAGAAATATCTTGATGGAGTGATAGGATAGACAGGAATAATTAAAGCAAGTGATGTTTCAGATATTTATGTGAATTTTCCGTATGAAAATTTGAAGAGCAAGGACATTTTTGATAATGATGGATTTCGCAGAGTATGTTGCTGTTTAAAAAAGAAAGGATGCAGAGGACAGTTGTTTTTCCATCGGCGCTGTGGTTGGATATGTGCGGCAGGAATGACGTTACTACAAAGGTACATTTAATATCTTTATGTATTTATACAAAACAAATGACATGAAAATAAGAGGTTGTTGTTCTTTACTAGATTGTTTTTCATCTTGCTACACATTTTTCAGTGGACAAACTTGCCCAAGTCTGAGGATTCGGCTTCCGTTTGTCTTCGATGATCACTTGTCTCACACATTTCTCTCCCGTCGCCTGGCTCTCCAAATATGCCCACCCACTTGCCCTCTCCACTTCACATCACCGTCTGTCTGCCCACCTCCATGTCACCCTCGCTGTGTTGCTTTTCTCGTCTGTGCTTTCCCATTTACCATTTCAGCCCTGTCTCACCGTGTTTCTGTCAACCTATCTATTCAAAAATTTTTTTTCAAGCCCATTTCCCGATTTGAACTCTCCCCTTTTCAACCACCACTTGGCCCTCTTCCCCCTGCCTCCTTGTTTTGAATCTTGTGTCGGGACTAGTTAACCTCTACTCACTCCCTCTTTTTCCACCTTCATCCATCCCCATCACTCCTTCAATCTTTGTCGGCCCACTTCCCCTTTCCCCTCTTCCCCCCTGTATGTGCATTATCCTCCCTGTACCTCTCCACTTCATCACTGCCTACCTTCTTAACCTCTCCCCTATCCATCTTTTCACTCCCTAGCCATCTCTATCATCTTTCTCATTCCCCTTTCCCCTCTAACTTCCTCTTTTTCGACTTGCCCTCACTGTTTGTGTACTCTTTCCCATAATGCACATCCCCTCCTCCCTTTCTGTTCAATTTCTATTCCCTGTCCCCCCTGCGTGATGCCTATTTATCACACAGAGTAGAGCTACTTTACCTTGGTGGCGACAGTGCGTCCAAACAGTATGGCGTAGCAGAGATTGAGGGCGGAGGAGTAGGAGAATACCCGCAGCCTGTTCCTGCCGTGGGGTGTCATGCCGAATGGGCTGTTCCACTCGTACAAGGTGAGGAAGAGCGCGGTGAGATGCAGCGTGACAAAAATACCCACCCACATGGACCAGTGCAGAGGCCACATGAAGGCTCCAATGGGTGCTGCGGTGTCCCGGCTACGAACCTGTTAGGTCAAAGAGAAAAAAAAAAATATTGGTATTGTACGTAATGTATTGTATTTTGTGAAAAATGTTAATTAGAATTCAGTCCCCAATTTGTAGGATCTTGTCAGCAAATATCTCTTAATCACTCCAGGGCATAATTCGTTTAAAAAAAAATTACATACATTGTTTTTATTTTGTACTATTCATCATTTTGTAAGGGCAAGAAATCACTTCTTCAAATACTGGAGTTCTCATTTTCAAATGGAACTGTATTGTCAGATCACATTACACACTGCAGTATGTCAGCCACGGAGGGAGACGTTAACAAATCAAATAGTAACTGCAGCATGTTTGAGGATTCTGCGAAGACGGCTTCTCAAAAGGCCTCTCAGAGTCATTAACTAACGTTCATTTTTAACTTTCATAATTAACATGTCCGCCGAAAACGCGGCAAACTATTTATACACAACTGATGAGCTCCCATTCCTCACCAGACGACCGGGTGAGTGGGGCATACGGGGCAAAATTAAGTATTTGCAGACCATATCGTCAAATCATACTGAAATTGTTTCAGCCATAGAGAGCGAGACTGACAATGCAAAGGAACACTGAAGATTGCAATGCTGCCACTGACTCCCAGTGCAGCATGTCTTCAGGACATGTCCTGTGTCTTCTTTCAACACTCAAAACTACAACAAACTAATGGTGACTTCACGCAATTGTACCAGAATGCCCAGGCTGGTGGAGTAGAAGGGCGAGGTGAAATCGATGACTCTGCTCCTGGCAGAGTTGATGGAGAAAGAGGTGACGGCCATGTCAGCGGCTCCGCTCAGCAGGTCCCCGACCAGCCCTGTCCAGCGTCCTGTCCCGCTCAACGCGCCGTACTTCCCGTCTCCCACAATATAAAGGTCAAAGGTGAAACCCATGTCCTCTGCCAGTTTCTCCAACAAGTCGATGCAGTACCCGTAGCAGCACTTCCTCAGGTCAGGTAGGTCTGGCAGGAAAGAAACGATGATGGTATGAAACGTATTCATTTGGATATTCGTATGCATTCTTTGGAAGTGCAGACGTTGCACTTTTGGGAATTTGAACTGTTGACCATGAATCATGGAAAATGTTTAAGGACACGTGAGTGTTTTTAATGACCCTTGTGCCCAGGCTAGGGATACATTGAATACACACAAGATGGACTGGCTATAATATACATTTTTACACTCTCTGCCATTTGGATTAGTTTTTTTTGGCAAACTTTATTACTAACTCAGGCAGTCAAAATTCAGCAGTATGCCAAATGCTCTTGAAATTTGACACAAATTCTGCTGAAGCACCAGCATATGGATTTCTTTGTTCAGATATTTTACAATCACTGTATATTAAAGGGGATACCATTGCCATGTATTTGACAATTATGCCTATAGCTCTTGCTAGATAACACCGGCAATTGAATAAAAAGTAATTTTTCATCTCCTCAATTCCTGTTGCCTTGATTCAAGTCAAAGAAAGTTCAAATGCCTCATATCTTACTGCTAATCAATAGTCTGTGTGTATAGTAATAGTCTGGTTAGAGATATACTGTGTACCTGTAGTTATTTGACACTGTAGTCTTGATCTCTCATTGATTAAATAACTGTAATCATCTAGATTGTATGAAAAGGAGATGTAGCTGTAGACCTGAGTTCTTGACATTGCACCTGGAATATTTTTGATCCAGACTGTCCAACTATGATCCCTTATTTTATTTACTTCTAAAATCCACTCCAGTCTTTTGGAGCAGCAGTAGAGATCTGGCCAGTGACACAGCAATGAGATCTAACCCAAGAGATCTAAGGGTTCACATAAGAGAAGCTTAGAGTTTTCATAAATTAGAACTCCTGCATGTCCTCTCACAAGGTTAAAATGTTTGTCGACAGGAGCTCTAAGGCATACCAGTACTTCACCACTACAGTATTCAAAGGACAACTACCAAAACTCACCATTTCCCTCCCATTCTGCCACTGTAGAGTTTGGGTTGTGCAGCTGGTTGAAGAGGCTCTGGATTATGTCGGACCTGTTGGTTCTGGGGTCTAGACAGAGCTGACCTGCTGGACACAATCCGTCTTCATCCACCTCCCGTGTGAAGACAAATGGGTGTTCCACCAGTGTCACCACCTTCAGGCGGTGTCCCTCAACAGAAAGTCCCGGTCTCCAGCGTCCTCCAACGTTACTGTCCCCCTGGCCGTCCCCTCCCCTCACCCCAGCCCCAAGACCATGTCCCTGGCTGCTCCGGAACCCTCCCACCAGTCCCAGGACGCCCCCTTCTAACTCCAGCCTGCCTCGGGTCCACTGGCCTACAGTCACCCAGGCCGGCTGGCCAAGAGCGCCCCTCTTCAGGCTCCACACGTGGAACAGCTGGGAGGAGGAGACCCGAGAGAGGTCAGCATCCACCTGAATCAGGCCTGTGGCCCCAGTGAAGGAAGTGTTTGAGAGAAACCTCAACGGACAGAGAGAGAGAGACAGATAGATAATAAGTGAGAGACAGCTGAATTGAGGAAAAAAAATGCAAGCACCATGCTGGGTTATAGCAGTTTTAGAAATGTAAACTGGGAAAAAGCAAGGAAAAAGTTACAGACGATGGTGCAGATGGGCATGGCCTGGTTGTGGAGCTTTTGCACGTCTACTCTCAGATGGGTAATTGCGTCTCCCAGAAAGTCATAATTAAAAGTTAATGCGGTGCAGTGAGGGTCTCCTCCTATCTGCCAGTCCATATACAGACAGTCATTGCTATTCGTCTCACTCGCCTGGTGGCCCCCGCGTTGGTCTTTACACCGGAATAAATTAGGAAGCGCAATCCCCGTTCGCACATAAATCTGCCCTGGTCTCTTGAACCATGCAGGAATTGTTAGCTCAGGTCTTAGCATTTGATCATGTGGACATTTGACGTCTCAATGTGAAGCCATACAAGTACTGTTTGAACATGTCTTAATTAGTAGGGGATTGTAAAAACGTAATAGAAAATCATAGGAGGGGTTGTTTAAATGTTAAAGTATGTAGGGATCACTTCGTGCATGGGTTGTTGATCACACAATTTCCTTCCTGTTAATGGAAAAGGTTGGTAAAGACGTAGCCCTTTCTCAGAGCAGCAAAAATTGTTTTTCCCTATTGCTCTTTGTTTTATCCTCTTTTCTTTTTCGCCACCTCTCATCTGCAAGTTATATATTGAATTGATGAGCACAGAGTGTAACCTCTGCTGGAGAACTTCCCCCATTAAATATGGGATGTGCAAAGTAAAATGAAAAGACTAAATGGATTATGAGGGTCATTAACCCTAACCTCCAAGCCTAGCCTGGACTAAAGCCTATCTGCATCGGAATCTGTGTAAGGCTTTCTGTATTCTGCGTGTGCTTTTGTTCACAGCCCTCTCAACAGCACAATATCAGCGTATAAACCCATTCCTGGCACCGTCATTCTCAAGCGCATGATTAAAAATGCCACTGATTTGAAAGTCATTCCCATCCTATTCCACGTTAACTTATGTTTCCTCATCAGCAGCTCTCTCTGTCTCTGTGCCCATAAAGCGGAAGTGGTAGCCTTGCCTTGAGCTGAAATCACTCATGGTAATAGTGCGGCTGAATCATCATATCCCATAGACAGCAGATTCATCAAGCCAACCTACTTCAGACTATATCATCTTGGCTGCAGCTGGCCACAAAAAAAGAAAAAATTCACCATAGGCTTCACTTCACATCTCCTGTCTGAGCAGAGAAGTGCATAGCCTCCCCTTTTCCACATGTTTGTGACATTTTTGAGAAGGTGAGATAGGAATGTGAGATAATGCAGAAATAAGAGCAGGGGCGTGAAAAGCACGCCACACTTTCAAGCGGCGCCACCTTTTAGTTATGGGCTCTGCGGGTTGTTGGGCTCGCATCGGGCCAGGGGCTACATTTAAAGAACGACTTTGGACTTCAAAAGGCGGTTGATAAGTCAGCCAGCTGTGTCAGAGAGAGATGGCTTCCTCTCGCTTCCTCAACACCTGGCCGCGGTTCACGCACTCAGAGAAAATGTCAGCGGAGTGGCCGCTAAATGATGACTCTATAAAAGCGTCCCAGGCACGTGTCTCACTCCCTTATCACTCCATCTCCTTTAGTTTGGAGGAAAGTTTACTCCCTCCGTCTTTGTCTGTCTGGGATGATGCGACGCTTGCTTGTTTAAATGGTTTTAATCTCTTCGGGGGAGATGGAATCAGCGTGGCAGCTGTGTCGAGTGAGATGGCACCGACTGGCAGATCTCACTCTGATAGCCCTTTATCAATTTCCCTCCCGTCTCTCCTTATTTCCCCCCCTCCTCCCTCACATCCTTTCCCACACAAGTTTCTTCTTCCTTTTCTTTGACTTTATTCTTTTCAAATTTCCCTTTAGCTGTTTCCTACATCCCCTGTCTTTCATCTGTTTCTCTTTGACTACTTTCTCTCTAATGTATTTTTGGGAATAAGCACCCAGGGATATATATATATATATATATTTATTTTTTTTTGTTCTGGACATTCGGAAGAACTGCATCAAAAGGTGGCTAGTTTCTCATATCTTTACTCTCATCCTCATACACTGCTTTGAATCAGAAACAGTAATATTGTGCCGTTGCTGCTCTTGTCCTGCCCCATACCTTCCTCTCTTGCTGACATCTCCAGACATCCTCCCTCCCGCCCCTCCCTGTCTTTCTTGAGCTGCCCCTTGGGTATTGAGCTGTTAATTGCCTTTTCCATGTGGAAGTCGCTCACTTCCTTCAGCTTCGTTAGGGCTCTCCAGTGCTCTGGCATGTCTGAATGTTGCAGGGGATGGATAAGAATCAGGGAGTACACTGGGGGGCATGGAGTCTACCTGGACCGGTTTGAATAGTGCGATAGAGCAACCTCTTTTATCAGCCTCTCACAGGCCAGGAACAAAGGTCACTGACACTATATTGTGGAGGACTCTATTATAAATAATCTATTCCGATAGTCTAGGCTATGTCCTAATTGGTCCTCCACAGAAAGACTGACTTTCCCTGGTGTCCTGATGAAGTTTGAGTCAGTTTAAAAGCATTACTGTTTTTCTTTGAGTGTGCAGCCACAGTCACTGTCTGTACTCAGGCACTGTGGTGTTTTGCTAACATCTGCACTCTAATATGCTCACAATGTTAACATGCTGATGTTTTTGCAGGTTTAATATTCACCATGGCTACCATCTGAGCTTAGCGTGTTAGCATGCTAAGATTCGCTAATTATCCCCAAACATAAAGTGCAATTGGGGCATGATGGAAAATAATTTGAAGGGATTTGGTCAAAACTATTGAACACATTAAAGATTTTGATCTGATGATGGCGCTAGATGGAAAGTAAAAGACATTGCCATCCATAGAGCCGTTCTGCTGGCATGTCTAAAAATGTGCAATTTAATCACATTATACCTAATAAAACTTGTTTTAACTCTAATAATGAATGTCCAGTAATATTTCTTCTGCCACTCCACTTGTTTTAGTCTCCATGCCAAATTGTTCTGGCATCCCAGTGCTGAGCTAAACTGCAGAAGGAGGGAACACAGTGAGAATCCAACTTGTGATAATGTGGGTGTTGTTGGTGATCACTCTCAGCTGGCAGGCACCGTGTGTGTGTTCAATATTTGGTGCGGGCCCAGCTCAAACTCAAAATCCTTTCCCCACCGGTAACACATGGCCGACGGAAGCTACAGGCTATTTTACCTATTTCACCATTTGAAAAATATAACAGAGCAGAGACATTTAACTCCGCAGTGAGTTTATGTCATGGGGCTTCAGTGGATCACTCCGTATCAGCCACATATGGCTTAAGAGGAGTTGTGATGTATTGTGTGTACTCCAATTCAACTTTTTTTTTTTTGGCTTGTTATCAGAGGCCGCACCTTGACGAAACCCGTGAAAGCTGTCAGAGGCCCTTTTAAAAGCTGTGGGGATTGAAGAAGCAGCAGCAGCAGCAGCAAAGAGAAACAGACAAAACTCTTTGGTGTCAGTCTGTGTATCTGTATGCCATAAAGACCTCCTCCCCACCCCCCCAGTATGACAGCGCTATTCAGAAGGCGCCCACCCCCATGGTGCAGGGGACAGACAAGGGCATCAACCGGAGCGTACAGTACCACAAGTGGAGCCAGAAACTCCTCACAGAAAAATGCCAAAGTGCCAAAGCTAACGAGCTTATAGGCATTTAATGGCGTGACCAGAGGGATTTAATCCCAGTTTGTCAGTGTCTTCCATATATCATTTGGTGATTTAAGTGTGTACACCTTTGCAAACTTGGCTAAGAATTTCTAAGTGACAAGGAGTAAAAAGAAAACAACTGATTGGCCTATTGTTATAGAGACTATTTGAGGTCCAGCCCTATTAATCCTATTCTGCCTAAAGAAATATATTTATTATTTTGGAAAAGGTATAAGTGTCTCTATCGTCCACTCTCGCGGACATTTTCTTGAACAAACCTCTGCCAGTTGGAGGGTACAACCTCGCTCCTGACCTTTAAGCCAAGTGCCGCAAAATTTATATTGATTCATGTACATTTGTCTTTTTAATTAACACTCTTTTTAATATTAATGGACGGTTAATTTGACACAGAAAGTTTAAAACAATAATCTATTAAAGAAAAAAGCCCATTATGGATACTGGACAAGTGTTATGTGGGGGTAACACACTACTGGAAAGTCACGGCAGAATATTTTAAATGTACATTTTCAATATTCACGGAGGTAGTGATCACAAAGGCAGATATCCCAAGCTAGCTTGGAGTGGAAGCTGAAAGGTGAAAGTGAAAACCAGGTAGCCTGGCTTGCTATCATTAACAGCAGCTGCTGAGTCAACGGCCATCAAGCTCACACACTCCGTGTTGAGAGCTCTCTCTTTCACAGGTCCAGATCGGATGATGGCAAGTGACCAGACGATCAAAGCACAGTAAGCTCATCACTTTGTACGTTACCGTGCGTTTCAAATCGTGGCATGGGGTAACGTACAAAGTCATGTAGTAACATAGGGAGTGCTTAAATCCCACATTGGGCTAAAAGCAGTCTGGAGCAAAAATTCACGTCTCCTGGAGAACACCAATGTCAGTGAGAGAAAAATAACGTAATGCTTAAATAAGCCCACAAATAAACCAATACACATAATGACTTTTACTTAGTGTATACTATACAGTATGTGTGTGCATCTACCTGGCCAGATATTGTCCTGAAGACGGCAGCTCATGGCGGTTTGGTTTGTCGTAACAGTTCACCATGTTCTGAATCAGTGCCAAGTCCGGCCTCACCATGGTCGCCGAAGTGACCGCACGGCCGATCAACTGCAAAGCATCCCGGATGTAGAAGCTGATTGGCTTACGGCCAACCTCCCCGTACGCTAACAGTCCAAGGGGACCACCTAGAGTGTGGAGCGAATCTGGAGACAAGGGATATCCCATGATCCACTGCAGTGCTGGTACTGATGGAGCGAGGCGCTGAGCAGCCCGCAGGACGGAGGAGAGACACTCGGGGTCGGAGCCCAGGAGGAGAACAGAGGAGATGGGAGAGGGGGAGCGCAGGAAACGGGTGGAGAGGATATTCAAAGCCTCCTCTTCCCTCTGATCCTCCCTCCTCTCCTCGCTGGTCTCCCCTCTTCTATCCCCGGTCCCCGAGATGCGGGTCAGGTTGATGATGTCCCACAAATGCCAGGTAGAACCGCTGTGCGTCTGCAGGTGAGACAGCAACCTGTCTCCCCCTTCCTCCCACCCGGGGCAGATCACAGCTGCCCCTCCCCAGCTGCCATCCCCCCGGCTTCCTCTGCCCCTGTCCCCGTCTTTCCCCTGCAGGACCGCCAGCAGCAGGCTGCCCAGGGTCGATGGAGGCACACGGGCAGACATCTGCAGGTGGAATCGGTTCTGTCAGAGGGGACAGGAAAAAGAAGGTGGAAGAGTTGAAAGAAAGAAAAAATAAAGAGTGCAAAGAAAGACAAAAAAAAGTGAAGTGGGAAATACATGAAAGTAAAATGATGGGGGAGTGAACAAGACGGGGAGGAGAGAAAAGAAAGAAGCAAGATCAAAACAGAGAAAAATAGATATAACCAAACCCCAACCCCTCGGGCTGAGTAACATAAAATCACATTAAACGCAGCTTTCATGAGCGCGAGAGCACTGCAAAACTATCCTTGCTGCTGCAGTAATTCAGCACAACACGGATCAGAAACAATCAGTCACATTTGTTCATTATCTCGCACTCTGAATGAAAGGAGTCGGGCTGATACGAACAAGGAGTCAATGATTCGCATCTAATCTGCAACATCACAGTTGGCTTGGCAAGACAACAGTAGCATCCACAGTTCATCCAGGAGCCCACATTTCCAGAGCCCACTGAAAACACTGGCTTGTTTCATACTGTTCCAAAATGGATAACACTGTTGTCCTTGAATGCAGCTCACAGATGGACCTCCCCCCTCCTTCCTTTGGGGCTTCTATCCATTTTTCATCCTATCAGTGCTGCAAGCAAGGTTGAGGGGGGTGACTGCATTCGTGTAGAGAGCCAAAGTTTAGCTTAACATGACTTAAGATTTGCACCATCTCATTGAACTGAGATAATAGATGTGCAATACACACAAATGCACACACATTTTCAGCATCGTTATAAAATATGCAGTTGTGCACTTGCACACAAACACACACCAAAAACATGCACATACAGAACATAATTAAATCTGTACATATGCTGTAAATCCATGTGGGTGTATAAAGGAACTTGTGGAATACACACTCGCACACGTGCGTCTGAAGATGAGGTGCAAGCCCACACACATTCAGTCAAACGGAAATCTCCCACCGGGGAGTACAAAGTAAACAGAGCGACCCTCTGAATCTCTGAAAGTCCTTCAGTCCCAAAAGAGAGAGAGGAAAAAAAAAGAAAATATTTGACTGAAGTCTGCAAAGGCATGGATGAATTAATGCAGTGTATGCATTTATCCTCCTGGGAGAGGCTAGGTGTGTGTGTGTGTGTGTGTGTGTGTGTGAGGGGACAAGTGAAGATAGGCCATTTCGATTGAACTCAATGGGGGGGGCTCAGAGAGATGGTGGAGGTGGCGGCGGTGGGTGGGTGGGGGTTGTTTGGCGAGACGGCAGCGCGAGGCACAGAGGAAGAGAGGTAGGAAGGAGGCTGCCTACCACAGGTGCGAGCATCATTCAGCGTATGACCATCAGGAAAGAGACTAACATTGTGCATATTTGGTCAAAGGACTCCGAGAGCCCAAAATGTGACAATTGAAGATCAAAACAGAGCCTCAAGGCAGCTGGAGGAATTAATATGTAAATCTATATCCGCTCTCATACAAGTTGCTCTGGGTAAGATCCATCTCTGCCATCTATCCTTTAAATATTAATGGCCGGTTAGATGATAATGTATGGCTATGTTATGTTGCTGAATAAAGGACTAAAATAAAAGTAAATAAGCTACATTGTAACAAGTCCAAACAGCAGATGAGCATGCATCACTGACAAAAAGCTCTAAATTATGCTCCCAGTGAACACAGCAGAGACGGAATCTCACTAAATCTATCATTGTCAAATTAATTGTAATAATGATCATCTGTGGCACATCCCACAGCTGCGTCAGCTGTTTTGCACCAGCAATATATCATCATTCCTTTTTTTCGCCAACAATTATGGCTAACTTCTAATTCGCTTGACTTTTAGAGCGATTCTCTCACAATTTCAATTACATTTGAGGCGTTTAGCCGGCGCCGTTATACAGAGCGACTCACAATAAGCACAACAGTAGAATTTCCTCAAGAGCGATGACGCGGGAAAGACAACAAGAGCCAAGCGGAGCATTATAGAAGTTGTATTGGTAGCTGCTGCTGTTAGGGGAGAAAGCAAATTAGAGTGAATGGAGGAGGCAGATGTGGGAGCCGTGATGTGCTTCTGAAGAGATACGGTGAGATGAGCCTTTTCGTGAAGACGTGGGTTCCAGACCATAAGACGGGGAAACAGGAAGGACTTATTCAAAGATTCTGCGGGCAATCAAATGTGACAAGCACCAAAGTGGACCCAGTGAAACCTAAGAAAAGCACATCACTTGTTACAGCTGCAGCTGCTTCTTGCCTGCATTTGAGCATTTTGGCACAATTAATTCCAGCAATATATTTGAGCAATAACTTGCAAGAGAGCATTTTCTGCTGTCGTTTTAGGTACAAATGTAATATACAGTGCTACTCCAAAAACATTTGTAATTTATTAAATAGCAGCTCCACACTCAAATTCCACTAGAACGCTAGCAGAGAGAGGGAACAACAACTGTCGGAGGCGTAACCTCGTGGCTACGTAGTGTCAGGTGTCAGGGGACACGTGGGAGACACTGATTAGAGTCTTTTGTAAATAACTAAATTTCATGACAGATTGGTCCCAACCGGCTGACTCTATGTCAGCACTGGTCTTGCAAGGTTCAGGGCTGATTTAAAACAGCGTGTCGAGCCATTTTCATCCAATGAAATGCCAATTTTTAGACATTTGGTATGTGCTTTGTCACAGCAGAGTCCGATCAAGTAAGAAAGTACCTGAATATGTTAAACACAAACCTACAGGGCGTTCAGTTAGGAAACCTGGGTGTGGTTTCAAGAGATTGATTGACTGTGTAAGGTTCAGTGTTATATTATATTAGGTGCAGACTTCGCCTGCCTACTTGTCTGTTGTTGAGAACTGCAAATGCCGTGCTCAGACCGAAAACAGCGCTGAATGAGAAGAAAAGCAGCCACCTCATTCACTCGACTGAGGCCACTTCAGTGATGCAGCGGGGGGTGCCAATGCAAAGAGAGCTCTGGCAACGGCAACAACCAAAAAAAAAAGCGCGTACCCTCAGCAATACGCTCCCATCAACGGAAGCCCATCGCAGCACCGTTTCTGATCAGAACGTCTGCTTAAGCCGACGCTCTAAAGATTTCATTTCAGACCAATCACAGTTTCATTATGGACCAATCACAAACAACAAAACTTGAAAAGGACGTCTTCGGCTGAACATCGTTGGGGCTGGACGCACAGTGCTTCTTTCCCTTAGTAATTTCTATTTCCTTTCACACACACACACAAACACACACACACAATGTTCTTTATGCGCACTAATAAAGAGCCGTTTGCCACTCGTTCTCCAAAACAGGCTGAAACGATCTTTAATCAAACAATGACAAAACCCTACATGTAGAATCTTCAAGTATTTCAGTGTATAAAGAACAATGAAATCCCTGCCACTCATCACTCCCAACTTAATCCAGCATGTCGTGACAACAAGCTGGCAGGATCCGTGTTTATCCCTGTGACACACCAGATACAGTGCGCGTGTGTGTGTGTGTGTGTGTGTGTGTATATATATATAATGTATGCGTATATGTCTGCATACTTCCGCTGGAGCTGTCTGCATGAATTTGTGTTTTTTTTCCGACATCCTGTGCTTTCGCCTTGGGTCGGGGCCAACTTTGCTGTTGCAGATATTGGACATTTGAATTTAAAATGTCTTTTTTTTATTTTATTTATAGCAGACCTTAGGGAGCCGGAGTTGAGTTTTGATCTGTAGAGGAATGCAGGCAGTATTTCTTTTTATGATGTCACAGTCTAGACAAGATAAAAGGTGGCTGTGCTGTGAGGAACTGTAAAGTTTGCAGACTACCGGCAGCTCCTTCTGAGACATGTCCGTGTGTGCACTGTGCAGGGACCAGCTAGACACAAACAGGCTTGATCCTGTCAGCCATGGCGCTGTCTGAGCCCAGCTCTGCTGCTCAGGTCAATCCACACCCAGGTTGATGCTTTTCTAAAGTGCACAGGCCTTTTCCAGGCTTGGTTAAGAATGTAATGGATGTCTTCTCTAAGCAGCTACACATTTTCAACCTGTCCAGACCTCCAGCCTGTGTATTTCTGTGTGCATGCTTATCTTTTTTCTATTCTCAGGTAAAAGCTCCATCCGCAAGCGTGGGGTTATAAAGATGCTGAACTAAGGATAGAAGACAAGCACAGCTAAAAGGAATGTCAGCATTGCTCCGGTATAAAATATAAAATCCATACCCCTTCTCACACATCTGCAAATTAGGAGCCTTGTACTGAGCCCTCTGCCTCTACTGAACAAAATCCAGAGCGCCGTTTGATGCGCTGGCCTGAAGATTCTCAGGCCTTCAAACAAACTGCATGTGCGCAAATACATGCAGTAGGCACAAAACAAACAAGCGCACACAGGCACCAGCGCAAGAACACACAAATACAGTACAAACACACCGTGGTGTGAATGCTCGAGCGTAAATCCAGAGGGATCTTTGGGCAATGTGGAGTAAGCAAACCGACAGGAGTGCGTTGAATCAGAACAGGAGGGAGCAGCTCCCAGATACTAAGCTCATTCCTTATTTAGGCCTCCATGAGAAAAGTATCAACACTCGGAAGGTGCGCAGCCGAATTCGCAATGCCAAAAAGAAGACGATTTTGCTGTACAAAAAAAAAGGGGGCCACAGAAACAGCAGCACCTGCAGTTTCAGAGCTTATTAGAAGCAAGGAGGTGGGACTTGGAGCATGTGTGTGTGTGCAGGGAGACTAAAGAGAGGTCTAAGATGTAAGCTGAAGCTCTGGAAAAAAAAAAAAACAGCTTCAGGCTAGGGATCTCTGTAACTCGCTGCAGTTTGACTTATTGCGAAAGCTCGCTGTAGCCCGGGACGGGCTCAGCATTGCACTCCTGAATCGTTTGCATCGCATCGAAAGAGCGAGGGCCTGCTTTCAAGGTTGTTCTCACTGTGACATCCAATGGCGTGGACCTCTGCCTGAGCCTCTCAATGGCTGCTTAGCTTCCTATTCAGTCCAGAGACAAAGCACATGGTCAGGGCAGCACTCCAAACAACAACACTTCACTGAACACATTCATATTCCACCAGCGCTGCCACCAGGTGGGCTGGCTGTATGCTGGGAGGATGGGAGATAGGAAGAGAGACAGCGTGCGGGAGATCGGCGTGTGAATGTGAATATGTGTTTGAGATGAAAGATGGGAGAGAAATTGATACGTGGTTTAATATCCGTATTTGTGAAAAGGGGTAAAAGGTGATGGTTTGCATCTGAATGTGTGTGTGTGTGTGTCTAGCGGAGAGAGGAGCAAGAGAGACAGAGATGCATGTGTCTTGAGGGAGACAGAGAAAGATTTTCTCAGCAGGGTGCAAATCTCATATTTCAAAACGCCCGAGATGAAAACTGAGCGTATCATAACCTGAATGTCAGACTAAAATGTCACAGCAGATGTGGGCGCACGCGCACACACACACACACACGCACACACGCGCGCATAAAATAATCTAAATCCATCCTAAGAAATTTGATTTAACCTGCAGTACAGAAGGAGATTCCTGTCCAAAAAGTAAAACAGGAGCAACTAGAATCACAGGCTTGCATTGGCTCATACATGATGACTAAAGAAACTGTTGAATGTGTGCAATTTCTTCCTGACTTCTTCCTCACAGTCCACATAAACACCCATGATTGAATAAGGCCAGGCAGAAATGTTTGCGTAGCTAATGAAGCAACACTGAGCAGCACTCTTTAGGTGACCAGACGGCGGCTAACCAATCTGTTTTGTCGTGCTGTTGTGTAATTGTATGCAAATAGCATTGTTTAATTTTCTCCTGATTCCCTCACGTCTCCCGGCGCTAAGTGTAATGTGGGTGACTTTAATCTTACTCAGCTTGCAGGGGGAGAAAGAGGCATATGCAGCGCAAAAGGCACGCACACGCCCCGAAATGCAATAAATTACATTCACGTGCATCGCACATGCATGAAAACATGCCGCACAGTCACACGTGCGCGCAAAACGCAACTGCGAAGCAATCAGCCACTTAACGCAGCAAATGACTGTGGTTATCTAAGCACAGCAGCCTGTTGGCTCAGAGAAACAGAGCGATAAGCGGTGAGATACACACTATTAGGCGCCAGCCATAGGACTGGCCACCGACTGAAAGAGGGCCTAAATCTTGTTTCACAGTTAACAGCTGATGGAGACGAAGCCATGTCTCTCAGATTGTCGCCGCTAAATTACATATGCTAATACCTTGACTCGATCCAATTCCGCCCACCATCTCCTACACAGCGATTGGGCGACAAAGTGTGCGGGAGATTGCGGCTCATGGGGTAGCGCGATGTAACAGCAGGCGGAAAGTGTAAGGCACACTTCGAATTAGGTTTGATTAGAGGGAAACGGTTGCTCATCGCTTGGACTGCTCGAAACTGTGACAATTCGAGGGCTGCTGGAGGTAGGAGTGTGTTGAGTCCATTAAACACAAGGACCTTGTTAGTTTCCTCGGTGGTGTGGCGGGTCGGGAGAGGGGGTGTTATACTGTAACGTCGTAAAAACACTATTGTAGTCCTGAGCGATTGAGGGGAAAAGCTATAAAAGTCCTGACGGGCCATGTCTCCTCTCTTCCTCCAGGCTCCGAGTTTATGGGGATCATTCCGAACGGGAGAAAACGCTGAGAGAAAATGGGATTTGCTCGTTTTGAGCATCGGCGTCAAGCCAACCGTGCGTTTGCGCAGTTGTGGGAGTGAAAACGTGAACGCGTGCAATGCATTTGTTTGTCCTCGGGTGTCTGCGAGAGTATTTGTGTGCTACGTGTTTGTGCATTTATGCGCGTGTGAGTGTGTAAATGCGAGCGCCTGTGATTTACAAACCATTTAATGGAATATTGTTCTCAGCATGGCTCCAAATTAATTTGAATGATCAAGACACAGAGCACACCAGTATAACCCCCCCCCCCCCAGGCTGCAAGCCTGCTGCTCCTGCATACGCACACATGTACACACACACACACACTAAAACCAGCCAAGTGCGCCAGGCTTTGCTACACGATTTCAAGTCACAATCGAATCAAACGGCAATCCAGAGGGAATTAATAAAAGCGCATGTCAAAGTATGCAAATGCTTCTCTGCTAGTTTGTAGTGTTTAGTAAATGAAGTAATCCAGTGCAGAGTTTTCACTCGCATTACCAGCTGACTTCTGATTTAATGAGCCTCCGCGGGCCCCGCGATTCTCCTGATGTCATCAATAATAATCAGATAGTGGAAACAGCGGGGGGGACTGAATGTGCTGCTCTGGACTGGTTAGTCAGGTCTCTAGTCAGCCAGTGTTAGTGCTGAGTGCACCGCTAGCACTGGTGAAGGCTGTCATCTCAGCACGCTGCATCGGCGCCTCTTTTGTCAGGAGCTCCTTTGATCCCTCCAGTTGCAGAGATACACTCCCACAGCAAAAATCTGCTGAATGGATTCATGTATCATCTCCCCCCCTCCCTACAAACAGCCTCTGGCCCCCTCACTATTCATAATCATAATAGCTGCTGTTATTTATTAAAGAGAGTGATTGTTGTCCTTGCTCTACAGACAATGTTGGTTTCTCTGCCGTAGAGAATAATATTTGTCCTTTCGGCGAGGCCCTGTATGTGATATGAGGCGGCGTACTGAATGTGATGGTGATTGATTCCTGTGTTGAACAGTGGAGAGAGGTACAGGGGAAGTCTAATCTGAGTTATGATTGCCACTGTAATCGCATTCTCTCCCGACTCATCCATCCACTCTACAGTAGTGCATACATGTCAATAGCGAACACTGCACGGTGGAGCAGCAACGCGTGCCGTTTCCTTTGTGACCACCTTCCGCTCGCCACGATTTTCTAGATCATAACTCTCTCTCTCTCTCCCTTCACCCCAGCCCAGTTCCATCTTCCCCTCTCGCTGACATGCTGACCTGCAGGAGGTGGAGTCAAGCATTTGCAGTAATCATGCCATCATGTCGGGGGTAGAATAAGCTGTTTCGGGTGTTGCAGGGGCTGGAGCACAGGCTGTCAGGGTAGAAAATAGCCTCTTGGCTGGGTTGTAATTCGACCAGCAGGCAGCTGGACCAATGAGACGGCAACATTATTTAGTTACCGGGAGAATGATACCAACAGTTCCCCAAGTTCAGATGCAGAGTGGCGTGATGTCATTAACAGTCAGCCCACGGGGAGTATAGCCGCAAACAGCAACAACTTCAGGGGGGACACATTTATTCACAACACCCCAGCGGTGAAAGCACGCCATGCCAGTAATGAGGTGGCTAGAGCTTTGGGCACCGGGTGCGAGTCTGAATATGTGCGATATTTCTTAGTCTTAGGGTGTGTGTGCATGTTTTGTGTGCATTTGTTTTGCTGAGCGTGTATGCTCAGATGTGCGACTGAACAACCCCCTAATGGAAAAGATCCCTTTGCTCCGATTGTGTTGAATATTGAAACTCGGTCCAGACTTCCCAGGAGTGAAATAATACACCTAGAGTGATGGAAGTCATTTAGTGTGTGTGTGTGTGTGTGTGTGTGTGTGTGTGAGTGAGAGAGAGGGGCTATATGTTTGGGTTCCAGGATGGATGGGCTTGCGGTGAGCAAATGACCTGCCTTGATTCAGCTGAGCTCTCCACCCACACTCCCTGATAACCCCTTTCATCCATCTCTATAAGAGAGCGATGACGGAGAGATGGAACGGCAGAGGGAGAGAGACCGGGGAGATGAATATGCACAGGACAGAGTGAACGATTTCAAGTGCAAGAGCGAGCATAAAGGGGCTAATTAGAGAAGAGGGAAAAATTTGGGAGCAAGAGCGACGGAGACAGAAGAAGTTAACAAAAAGACTATTAGACTCCAATCTCAATCTGGGGTAATACGTATGACAAACTGCACCCTGTTCCCACCAGAAGTGCCCCTCTAATGTGACTGAGTTCCGGTCGATTTTCGGGGCCATTTGGGGTGAGTTGATTTGGGGCCCAGATGAGCACCTTGTTTGGCCTCAGACCACTTCTGGTGATGATCAAATATGCAATGCTGAACCTGAAGACGTAGCGGCTGCAGAAATGAGCAGAATATGTGGAGATGAAGAGTTTCATTCCAATATGGAGCATCAACCATTTGAAAAATTAAATGATGCTTACTCTGAAAATGAGTCCAGGCATCAACAGGAGGCACGTTTTAGATTAGTATCAATATCAACATGAGAAATTTGAATACCTTTTCAATATAAAGTCATTTGAATGCCTTATTCTTAGTAAATTGTTTTGCTCACTAGATGAATTCATAGCAATTTGCAGGAAATTAAATCCAGCCGTAAAACATCCTTGTGCTGTGATTTTGCTGTACCAAACCAATCCGCCGTCCCCATTACCCCACCCACCCTCAGGGGAATCTGTGTGAGAGTTCTGATTAGTTCTCGGCGTCAACTTTGTTTTTTTCTGTAAAAGGCTCGACAAAATGGCTCAGAGAAAGTAAATTCAAAGGACGATAGTTCTGTATTAGAAAACCTGGGACGAGGACATCGATACAGATGCAGATATGGTTGCACCCAACTCTTGCTACAGAAAGAATCCTTAAGAAGGAACATTCCAAGTTATTTTTGCAGTTTTACAAGTTAGGCCAGTTGCGATACCATTGAGGATGACTCAGTGGCTGCTACGGCACTAATTCAAGGCAGAGCTACCATTGTAATATCTATATTTAAACTTTGATTTATCCAGGGATGATTTGTTGAGCATGCATGTTCTTTAACAGCAGCACACTGGTTTACACTTTTACATTTACACGCAGTCATGTTCAGAGCATTTTGTAAGGGTCTGTAAAACGTGCATTCACTCACATTCATTCACACCAGCATAGACACAAACCAATGACCTTGACTGCCAGCTGTTTGCCCTGTAAGCTGCTACAGTATGATTGTGCATCCCTCACACTGTGAGTTTCATCAGAGCCTAAACTACAAAACATAAACAACAGCACTGCAGCTGTCAAATGCAGATTTCAAAAATGCAGCAAATATCTCTCAGGAGGAAAACATTTTGTCCCATTTCCCTTCCTTGGATAAATCGTAAATAGTCATATTTCTTCCTCGACTATTCATCCAAACAGAGGGAGGAGTACAGCGCGCTCGTGGCTTATGCTGATGTCAGGGTCCAACCTCTGTAGATTAAGGTTCACCTGCATGCAGAATGCTATTGAACACCTTGTGATGCAAGAAACAGGCGTTATACATTCCGTTATATTCTGCTATAATAAAAAAAGTCCTAGTGGTTACAGAGACCATGAGGCAACCAGAGTACAGAATTTCAGGTTTTTGCAGCCGTAGTTTTTACGTGCATGCATCTTCCATCCTCCTAAGAGCACAGCAGTGAATCCCTACCTGCTCATCCACAGTTTTAACAGTAAGTCACACCAGATTTGTGCACTATCTAAATGCATAAATGGTAAATGTACCTGATGTGTTCAACAGTATAATACGCCGTCGCTGTGCTCACTTAAGGAACCCATTAAATAAACAAAGATTTCTTTCAGGCCTAAAGTGGTATACTTAACATACTCTGGGGGGGGGGGATGATACAGATTTTAAAAAGTTGTGAGTAGTATTATAAGAACTTTGCACTTAACATAGCCCCTGAGCCCTTTTTTCCTTGTTAATATGCCATTAGTCATTTGGATGATTCATCCTCCATACAGAGGTCTAATTGTTTGCAACAACCCCCCCCCCCGCCCTCCAGGTGTAACCTTTAAGATACCTTAAAGAGGCGCGTGCATGGGTTTCATCTCTACTCATGACACCAGCATCAGACACACAAAGCACATAAGATTACTGCCTCTTACATTTTGACCAGTTATCACATCCAATCCTATTCACTGGCAGTGTGGCAACTAATGCTAAACAAACAAAGGTTATGTTTACATTCATACTCACCAAAATGAATCCTTTGTATCCTTGAGGTCTAACAAACCCCGTTGAATGCACTACCTTCCTCATTAAACATTTACAGAGTGGATTTTGAAACCTGCTTTTGGTTACGTCCATGTTTACTCCGCTTGTCTTCTCATCACTCTCGTTGTTGGCGCATCGCTAAGCATCCCGGCGCATCACTGCCTCCTGTCCATCAGTGGAATAACAGAGGTCAAACACTCCACAGTGTACCTTTTAACAAAGTAATCATTTGCAACCCAACACCACAATGTTTACCTACAGTAACTTTAACCAGCCATGGTCTTTCCCTAACCTTATCCAAACTGATTTTAAATCATAGCATTGTAAGTTCACGCAACGGCGATTCATGATGGTTTTTTAAGCACTGACAAATAAACATTCTATATTAAGGGGGGGGGGGCTATGGTTTCAGCTTTGATCATGGACCAAGCATTCATATAGTGATTAATAATTGATAGCCAATGAGCATATTTTGTGATTGGATTTTGCATGGGGAGAGTCCAGTTGACTTTGAAGTTTCTCCTAACTGAGAGTTTTGAAGGATGAGTTGCATCTAGAGAACAAAGCAAAAAAATGCTCTGGCAGACTCCGCGTGACTGCAAGCCAACAGGAGCTAAAGACCCCCCATTTATGTTGTTGGGTATTTGGCCTCTTCCTTTTGAGCTACAGAAGAATTAAGTCATTAATCTGGCTCTGTTACCTCAGTTTGAGTATTAATTGCTGCATCAAATAAATGGGGCAAATCTCTGCACTAGGTCCTAATCACTTATCTGCCATTAGTGCTTCTAGCCAGGGGGTATAATTGGAGGAGTCCATAGTCGTGGAAAATAACTTGGGTGTTATCAACAAAAGGCGCGAGGGTGGCCCACTTAGAGCGAAGCAGCTATTGTCAGATCGTTAGATGGCAGCTTCTCTAGTGCTGAATGCTGTGCCCGGGTGTCCATGCATATGTGACGAAACACAGGTCTTTGATGTTTGTGTGTGAAAGGGTATCAACACTATGTGGAAGAGTGTGCGTTTCGGTGGTGGCGTGCATGCTAACAAGGCAACAGACAAATCCAGAATGTCAGCCAGTGATATGACCCAGGCTCGCCTCAGAGCCACAGACCTAGTCCCACTGTCTTGACAAAACCCAGCGATAACTACAGCTCAAAGCTCAAAGCTGAAGAGCAGGAAAAGAAAGGGGGAAAAGAGAAGGCAATCATCTTTCTGTAAATGCCAGCTCAGAGTTTAACACCCTGCAAAGTCACCTCCAATTTAGATTCATAAAAAAGATTGCATGCGTCAGATGTGCCTAAGCAGGACTTTTAGCAGCCAAACTTAATTTCCTTAGCTGGCAAACACCTCCGCAAAGTGTGATCTTTCAATTAGAGTGAGCAGCTGTGGGTCTGTATGATTTGTGTGTGCATGCGCACGTGGCGTGCATAGGTCAGCAAAGTTACTGGGGTCTACAATGACATTTGACCCCATCATGTTCTGACTGAACGGAAGGCAATACGCACTGATCTGTGTATGTCCCTCCCTCTGCAGCTGCATGTTTCAGTCACAATTAAAATTGAGAGCTGCATTCCGAGTGCTGATTGATGTTGATTGAAACATGTAAAGGGCATCGAAGAGCAACGAGAGCTTGCTTATCGGCCCGCACACACACACACACACACACACACACACACACACACACACACACACACACACACACACACACACACACACACACAGGGGCTATGCAAATTGTCTTCACTGTGTGTGTCAGCTGAGTGTGCGTCCCCTTCCACTCCGTATGCCTGAGGAGGAACACATCGTTTACAAAATATCACAGATAATCGTGTCGAGATTAACAATCTCACTTTGATTAATGCTTAATGTTTAATTAACTCGACTTTAGGTCTTGGGCTTGTCGGAGGTTCCCCTGCATGGCAAAAAAGCCTCTTGCTCGGTGTCAGGTACACCACGGGCACGAGGGCGCATGCCGGTGAGAAAGTGGGACACATACATTTCACATTAATCTCCTGGGATGATACTTGTCGGGCTGCCAGATGCAATGAATAATTAATATTGCCCATTCGAAATGAAGAACAAAGTAAATAATAGCACATTGCAGAATGTGTGTGTGTGTGTGTGTGTGTGTGTGTGTGTGCGGTAGGTTTGAGACTGTGTGTGCCACATACTTCTTCTTAACATGTGCGATGTCTCTGCTACCCATATTGTACGTGTGTGTGCTGCAAGTACTGAAATGCTATGTCTAATATGATGTACTGTGTATACTATACAAGTGTGAGCGCTTCTGAGCGTGCATCCACGTGCTAAGGCAGGGGAGAATATGCCAGCACTGTATAGTAAGCACGAGCATGTGCGAGTGCATATTATGTCTGCGATTATACGCTCCGCTTTTTATCTAAGACATTTCTTTGAAGCTTAGGTTGGCGTACAAGACAAACCATGAAATTGACACCCAATCCCGTTGGCCGGACCACATCCACATCCAAATGAACCACTTAAACAGTCCTGAGCACAGAATGTGAGCCTTTCTAGTAATAATTCATCGATATGAAATCTCTGCTTTTCAATATGTTTTATATTTCGTAGCCAGGATATAAAAGCCTTCAGTGTCTAGAACATTTTTTTCCCCAGCCTGTCTCTCGGCCCCTCCTTTCCCGCTTCCAGCTGTGCCAGTCTGATAACGTAATTTCACGCAAAAGTGAAATCCTCCTCGTGTTTTGATGTATGCATCCCTCTCTCAATCCCCATCCACCCCCAGCATCCATCCCTTCCTCTTCCTTGAATCCCCCACTACCCCACCTGACATTGTAGGGATGCGGCTCAAAGGGAAAAGGTGCTTTGTGGCAACTGGCAGGTTGGTGTGTGTGTGTATGTGTGTGAGAGAGAGAGAGTGTGTGTGCGAGAGAAGGTGGAGAAGACATCAGTGTATTTGGCAGGTGCTTCCCCACGTTTACGAAAGACTGAGAGCAAGAAAGAGGAAGCAAGGAAGAGAGGGGAGGGAGTGTCATTTGCAGGTACGCCTGTGTCTCAGGAATAAATGGGAGCTCTGAAGCATTTGGGAGTACGTTTAATTTCAGATTAAGCATTTGACAGATGAAGGAGAGAGAGAGAGAGAGTAACACAGAGTGTGTGTGTGTATGTGTGGAAAACTACACCCTTAAGAGAGATAGAGAGAATGAGTTTTTGAAAAATAGCCATGGGAAAAAAATGACATTTACGGATCAGAACTTCACACGTCTTCCATTTTTGAACATCGGGCAGCCTGTCCTTTCCTTGGGACCGATCTGTCACCTCAGCCGAGCTTGAAAAAGAACACCCAAATGATGTGCTCTCAAGAAGAAAGGGGTTTCTACACAGCACCAGCTTTTCTGACTTATAGAAATAGAGAGGCAAATTTCTGCTCCCACAAAAAGGGCCATGTCAGAAAAGTTTCTTTCTTTTCAGCTCAAAATCTTTTCCAGGCAACGTCCAGCAACCGCGCACGAGCTTCGTCATATTCACACTTCACATTCAGAGTTTGGCACTTTCACGCCAGTCCTCTTCCATCCTCCACCCGTTTGCTTAAAAATGACCGTACTCCCCCCCCACACTTTCCCAGCAGCGACCATCCAATCCAAGCCTGTTCCTCCGACCTCAAGGCTACTACTCCCACATCTTTACGGAAGCGTGAGCAAATCGATCCACATAGGAGCGGCAATGGATCCTTTGAGAGTGTGTGAACTGTTTTGAATGACATAGGACTCTGGACTTGGCACCACTGGTTCATTTTCTGTTTGGGCACAAAACATGAAGCTATGGGAGAGCTACAGGGAGCATAACCCACCATTTTCTGCTTGAGATGTGGGGTGACCAACTTGCCTGTTACTCATACAAACTGTGTGACACTACACTACACATGAGAATGAAGAATAGGCACAGGAAGCAAAAGCATAACAGACATACGTCCTTTGGCTGCACCACAAAAGCCCATCTACTGGCCCACTTCACACCTTGGCAGCTATTTGACTTGAACTTCTCCTGACCTTTTGTGGCCACGGATTTCATGACATGTCTCAGCGAACAAAGGTGTGGATATGTGACATTTCTTTTCTTTTTAAAAATCTTAAAATCTCATGATTTGATTTGGTTTTAGTAAGTCCTCGTTCACCATTTCGTTCACCTGTTCGTAGTTAGATTAGTAATGTAAATTCAATAGTGTTTTTGTATATATATTTTTTTTTACTTACAGGTATTTGGCTATAAACCAAACTTCTGGGCAAATTAAAATGTAGACTTAATTACGGCACTAGAGGTAAAGTCAGGGAATCTAATACTGAGGGGGGCATGAATGTTTGTACCAAATATCATGGCAATCCATCAAATAGTTAATATATATTTGACTCAAAAACACAAGTGTTAGAGGAGACGTCAAGGGACCACCAAAGTAATTAGATTTCAAACTCTGGGGACCACGAATGTCTGTACAAGATTTCATGGCATTCCATCCAATATATGTTTTTTTTATATTTCAGTCTGGACCAAAGTAGTCATGAGGAGAGAGAGATGGACTGACCCAGAAGATCAATCAATTTATCGTCCTTCAGTTCTCAGCCCACAGCAGACAGTTTGGGTTCTGGTGTCGGGGGTTCTCCAGGGTGGGTGGTGTGCGGCCGGGGG